>OZ005744.1:157299575-157425533 GCA_963930735.1 Dioctria linearis | reverse complement strand
GCACTAAATACGTATTAAATTTTTAACGTTTAAACAAAATTGATAAAACACATTGTATTTTAAGAAAATTAATTTTTTTATTATTGAAATTAAATGAGTTTTACAATTCAATAATTATGAAAGTGGTGTAAGCCCATTTTCGACCCAGAAAGATTATATTATTTTAGTTAAATTCAAATAAAAGTCATTTATGCAATCAATTAACATATTTCTAAATTCATTGAAACATTGCCAAACTACAATTTATTTATATTTTTTAATCGTCTAAAATGCTGACCTTTTAATCTCGAAACAAGCAATAATTGACACAACTTTCACAATACACAGTTCATACAAAACCTTACCCATACAATGCTGACCTTTTTCTTTCAAAATATATGCTAAAATTGCCCCTTTCTTTACTGAATAAAATCGGTTTTGATTATTTATATTTTCATTTCACTTTTTCTTCAAAATCGCTCTTATTTTTACACACACTTTTTAGTTCCACTCAAAACAACGGCATAACATGAATTAAACAAATTTAAACTAGACATTTACGCAGAAAAGTTGGAAAGGTAAAAAGAAACACTTATGTACGGGCATGTTATTTACCTGAAACTTTGACCTGCAGTGATTTTCGCAGATGATTCATACAAAGTAGGGGTAAAAAGATCGCACTCATGCCACCTGCATCGAAGTTTACGCAGATGACTCAACAGAGAAATCAACTACAAAAGAGTAAAAAAATCGTGTACATACAGGCATCCCGGTCCTGACTTGATTTGAACATGCTTCGCATCTTTTCTGCATGACATGTACACATATTTTTCATCAATACTGATTTCCTCGACGAGTTCCTGCATATCTACTTTCATACACGATCATTTTCCAGCTGGGATATGTGTGTGTGTGTGTGTGTGTGTGTGTGTGTGCGTGTGTATGTGTGTGTTGCAGGCCTGGGCTGCTTCACCACTGATCTCCCTCCCTACTATTTGGTTGTTTCGGGTGGTATTACACTATCGGCATAAAGGCTTATAGCATTTCATGAATTAACTAAAAATTTCAGACACTTCGTGCGAAAAAACATTAAGCGAAAACTGTTACATTATCTGCCTATATTTGATGAAGTACCTAGACTTTTCATGAAGTATTGAGTTACCTCAAAAGTCCACGATATATATAAGATAATATAAGATAAGATACATCTGCAGAAAAACAAAAATAAAAATAGTTAAATCTAAAAAATGACATGTCTTAATTGTGAAATAAGTAATAAAATCAAAAAAATTATATACATATACTCTAAAAAAAAACAAGTTCATTGAGTAAAAGATAAAATCTAATCACAGGTGTAAATCAAACTTACGTGAACATGTCTGATCACTGAACTACATACTTTAAATTACTGCTGCCTGATTCCAAACGGCAACAAAAACATGAGTCATAATAAAATTCCCGAAATTAAGCAGGAACTCCATTATTACATTTTCGAATACATGTAGTGCCGAGTGACGTGTTATGGTCGTAGCGTATTGCATATAGCAATATGCTACACGGAAATACTGCAGCATGTACGCCGGCACTCAAGTAGAACCACGTACTGAGCGCACCTCGACGAAGCAATGTTTCATCAAGCTCGCGTGACATGCGGGGACGACAGATTATGACAAAAAAGAAGAAGACAATCGTCTGTCTTGTTAATTGTGTCAGAAGGGAAGGTGAAGTTCAACTGTGCAAAGTCGGAAAAATCAAGCAAAATCATAAATTTTTGAATGCATCAGAGGAAGTTCAACCCAGCACGTAAGTCCGAAAGTTTCTATCTATACTAGCATTGAAATTCTAATTGAGAAAGAAAAAAATATTCCCTTCAGTACCAGGTGAAAATCCGCCACCTGCATGAGGAAGAAATCAGGCCGTACACATAATTTGTGTTAAAGGAAAAGGACTTATTGTCGTATTAGATCGTCCTAATGTACCAGAAAGAGTATTGGAAAATCCTCCACGCTTTACCAGATTGTTTAGAGTAAAGAATTGGGATATTGAAAATACATATGCCACGCATAATTCTATTGGAAGTTCGGAAACTAAATTCCAACTTAGTCCAACTACTGGAAATATTATAGTTACTGCTCATCTTGATCCAGAACAACAGGATAAATAATTGTTAAAGGTGGCCTCAATTCATGGCCCATGGAGATCAGAGACTCCACTAACAACCACAAAGCAAATCAGCGTCCTTCGACAGGGAGCCTTAGCAATTCCACGCCACAAATAGTGCTAGGTCAACCAGCTAGTCCTCCAGCCGGATACATCATTCTATAACGGAGTAAGAGTGTTGATGGTTTTTCTCTGAGTTAATTTTCTATAATTATTAATAATACTAGTAGTATATAAGATATATATATAGGATTAGATGAACGAATGGCAGTCAAAAGGAAATAGTGCTGTCAAAGTAGATTGAGTCTGACTGCGTGAATTTGGAGATTCTCTAAAATTTCCTTACAGATTCTATATGAAATTACTATTTTGACATATTGAGCACATAGGTAATGCACTCCGGCAAAATTTTCAAGTAATGAGGACACAGTTACTAATTACTATAATCAATTATGAGACAAATAAAAAGTTTCTTTAAAATATGCAATAAGCAGCGCTTCCACGATGACAGTAATGAATTTCGTGATAAATAATAATAATAATAATCCCGGGAACGGTTATTTTTGTTTCTGTTAGCGTACTAAGGTCATACATAAGTTCTAAAACAGGAGAATTGTGATGGTAACCTAATTTTATGTTTATGCAGTATAGTCTAGTCAGTACGTTGCGAATAGTAGGTACCTAAGTGTTTAGTCTTTCTTGGTTAATGATAACCCCTCCAGCGAATGAATTCATAAATGGATTCTATCCGTGTCTGGAAACAGTAGATAGTGTCGACTTCAGGCATATCGCAAAGAAGAGAAAAGTATTATACATGGGAAATTTACAGGAAAGCCAGGCAGGGAATTAAAGGTAGAATTGTATTGCAATTGAATAACATGACGTGGTTTTTGTTCTGATCATAATAAATATACATATATATATGCATATATATAGCTCTAGTACCGTGGAACCAAAACGAGTTGAACTTAATTAGTTGACGTAGAATTTCCGTTTCTTCAACTCTTTTTTCTATATTGAACTAACTACAGAGATTTATTACATATATGTAGATAAGAAATATTATTATTACTATTATGATCTCTTCCTATATTGAACTAACTAAAGAGATTTATTACATATAGATAAGAAATAATATTATTACTATTATGATCTCGTCCTATATTGAACTAACTACAGAGATTTATTACATATAGATAAGAAATATTATTATTACTAATATGATCTTTTCCTATATTGAACTAACTACAGATATTTATTACATATAGATACAAGAAATATTGTTACTATGGTTAGGATTACCTTCTCCTATAGCACACTACTTAAATTTAGTACATAGTAGACACAGTAAATATGATTACTATAATTATTATGATTGCCATTAACTCTCGCGACGAATTTAATTAATTCTGAACAGCAAACGCGAAATGTAGAAAGTCTATAGCACTTGTAAAATGCCGAGAACTGTACTGTACATCATAATTAAAATAAGAACCTTTTATAACGTAATGATGAGTTGCTGAGTGCTTTTTTTCCCCTTTCACATCCTGGAGCCCTCTCCTCTAGCATAAGGGTCGTCTAGGTCCGCTCTCGTCTCTCTTAACAGGTTAGCCAAGGGACTTTGGAAAATAGTGCCACCCAAGGTCAATTGGGAGGATGGTTCTGGCAAAGGAAGGTAATAACACCTACGCCTTCCACCCAAACTACAGGTAAGTGACGTAAGGGTCCCTTCAGGACCGAGTGTGTGCCGGCTCTTTTTTTGTATGAAGGCACGAAAAAATTTTTTGTTTATGGGTGATGACTAGCGGCAGGTATTTCGTGGACCCCCCCACACTCTCCGCCACCCTTAGCCGAGGTGCTAGCGTGCCGCCCTGTGCAATCGCTGTCATCGAGTGATCTGTCAGCTCATGCTGACAGTTTGGACTTCACGTCCTGACCATTCACTCAACATATTACCATAACAGCCTTCACCCAAATCATCAATCCTTCAAGAGGTGCGGAACCCTCAAATTATTATGGTGGCTATTTCACACAACCGAAATCGCCCGCCATCACTAAAAACTGTCGGAAATATATGATGAAATTACGTCACGTCGTACAGTGCGCATTGTTTCGTTTGATAGCAAGAGTTGAGAAATACGAGTTCTACAAATGTAAATTTTCGAGTAAGTTTAGTGCACCATAAAAAATTTTAATTATGACGTAATTTGAATGGAAGGTCAACATTTTTCATGAAGCTATTATTTTCTTATATTATACGCAAAAGAGTAAAAAATTGTTCGTAATTTAAAGGAAACTGCTATAAATTTCTATATCGATTGTACATATCAGTTCCGTAAAAGTAATTATTCACTTTTGTACTCTTTTGTGTGGAGTATGGAAAAAAAAACTTATGTGAACAGTTTTCACCTACAATTCAAATTAAGTCTTAATTCAAATTTTTTATTGTGCGCTAACTTGGCAATGCTGTTCAATGAGCTTTCAGAAAACTTTCAGAATTCCTCACTATTTCCTTCTAGAAATCGTAATGATAATTCCTTTCGAGTTCTGGTCAACCGTTTCATATAGAATTATTTAAGATATAACGATAAATTCCTTTCCGGAATCGGATGAATTCCCACGACACTCGTTTTAATTTCGTAACGAAATCTGAAAGTTTTGTTAGCTGGGTTGTTTTAAATGCCTTTTTCCATGTAGGTGTGAAGCTTCTTTGAATTCGCGTTTTATTCTGTTATTGCCAGCGTTTATGAGTGTCGCGTTATCATATGCGAATATGAGTACGGTTTGTATTATGAGGGAAGCCAAAACCCTCGAGAATACTTCCCAAGCCATGAAACATAAATCTATATGTATGCGTTGTGAGTCCGTTTTCTAAAATGTTCTATATTGATACTTATGGAAAAGTGCCAAACATTGACTTTATATATGCTGTAGAGCCTAAACTACTAACCATACAGGAAAAAGTCTTCTAGTAATTTAAAGCTTGGTTCTTTACTTTCCCAAAGGCTACACTTCCTATATACCATACTTAACAAAATAATAAAATAGTTTTGATTACAAAATAACCTTACCATTTTACGCTCAATACCTCTCAGCTGAGTGATAATTGCATCCCAACTAGCCAAAATATGTGACGACAGAAATATGTGAACTTTCTGTCACATAATTGTTATACATAATGTGAGTAGCAATATTGCTTCAACTAAATGTCACAAAATTTAGATATTCCTCTGACAGACTTTTTGGGTCACTATTTGGTGTAAACAGTGCCACAAAAATTGGTGGTCAGAAAATGAATGACATTTTGTCGACATGAAAATGTTGATGTCGGGTTATCGCCATTTTGAACACTTTGGATTTTGTAGTGAACGCGGTTAGTTTTTTTTGTTGTGCTTTTGGTGTTTGTTTGTAATAAAAGGTAACTAAAATGAATAAAAAAACTATATTAAGTAGGCAATATAGATATGGTCTGTAAGTAAAAAGATAGGTTTGTAATATTTATATACGTAATAAAACGTAAATACTCAGCTTTTTAAGTTACTGATACTCCCGAAATTTTGTTGTATTTGAAGTACTTCCAATATTCACAATATTCCAGTAGTGTAAATCCAGCGTAAAAAAGCTGTATGATTCATCACATTTTAATTTATTTCAGATTTAAATTAAATTAAATTAAATATATTTACTCAAACTGTAATTTGTCTACATTTTTTAATATATATATAGCTTTTGCACTGAAATATGACTTTAATTTTGATCCCCGAAACAAAACAAAAGCTGACATAAATGCCTCCAAAATCACACAGATTTGCGACAAAAATAACACATTACTTGATTAAAAATGTCAAAAATTGTAATCACTTTTTGTGAAGATTTTGTCAAAAAATATTGAAACAAATTATGACAAAAGTAACCACAAAGTATGACAAATTTGTTGTGATGAATGTGACATTCGTTAGACGAAATGTGTAAACCCTGAACACATTTCCTGGACATTTTTGTCACATAATTCTGCCGACAAATGACAAGTTTTTGTCGATAATTTGTCGCATAAATTTCACAAATCGCTACTTGGGATGTGTGTATGTGCAGCCGGAGTCCGAATCTGTAGGCAGCTACATTCGATATCATCAGCCCACGGCATGCCATGACGGCACAGCGACATTACGGTGATTACTCAGCTGAGAATTTTTGTTTGAGGAATCGTAGTCATTTGGTTAAGATAAATTTTTTTAAATAATTTTGTTAGGAAAGGTATGAAAATTTTATTACGGTTCGGAAGATAAGAAAGCGTTTCGTCGTCAGAGTAGTCAAGGCGGGGTGCGGGAACTGAATACGGTGCGGTTGCTAATTCTAGAGTCAACACGATTAACGTGCACTTGAGCTACTGGGAGGCAGCTGAGCAATTTATCAGGGCTTACTGACTTTTATAGCGAGTCCCTAGTCCACTGGTGGGGGTCAACTCGTATGACCTTGGAGTTAACTTCTCGATGTCGGATTATTTGCGCGATCGGTGGTTTAACTTTTACTTGTGTTGGATTGAACGCTCGGTGATCAGTGATCTCCCTACTAGCGGCCGGCTATTAATAGGCACCTTGGCTACTGGTGTCGGGTGTAGAATGTTTGCTTTTACTATCATGCCATTGGCACGGGTCACTACAGAGCTGCTGATCAATATTATGCTCCTCTCTCGGTCGCTGGCTTACCTTGTAGCTTGGTTGCTGCTAGACGATTCGTTTTTGCTGGTGTCTAGCTGGAATGTATGTAACTTCGTTACACCTTTTTCGATTGTGAATTTAAATCTAATGTGAATGTTACTAAATGTGTGTGCGAATTAAGTTTAGGAGCCTTCTGGTACTGCGCAAATAATATCATCTACTTTCTTTTTTATAAATGTTGGTTTTATGTAGGATTTCGTTATTGCTTCTTCCGTCACACAATCGGGTGCCGTTTCAGCTAGGACGCCCGTCAGGGAGGGGATTTCCCATGGCAAGTCCATATTTTTGTGTGCACATACTGCTGTTTTATTTAAAATAGTTTCATTTTATAGCATATAATTTAATTATTTCCTTGAAAAGAACTATGTTTATTGGTGTAATTTAGTGTAATTTTTTTGTCATGATATCTTGTAAAGTTTTCATTTCGTCTGTATTTTTTATATATTGCGCGTACTGTAATTTATTTTCTATATAAATTTTGAGATATTATAGCTGGACCCTATCAACAATACAACCAGCTCTAAACTGTAAACCATATGAAGGTGTGTTAAACCTTTTAGAGAATAAAGAGTTTTTGAAAAAAGTGTTAATTTTAGGGTTAAATTTTTATAATTTTTATTTAAGAGGCTAACAATGTAGACATAGTGGCATTGATGAAATTTCCAAGTTTCTTCAATAACATTATCAATGACTTTAGTCCGATGGAAAGTTCCAATATTTTCAAGGACCATGCAAAACCATTAGATTGGTCTAATTATACGAAACTATGTATAATTAATAAAATATGAGAGTTGGAAAATAGTCTAGTGGGAAAAACCTGCACTTATCAGCAATTATCATCTGCGTAAAATCTGAAGGAGCTACCATATCGGTACGCGGGGTCATGGACATATGGCATCACTTAACATGAACCTTCGAAAAAAAAATACAAATAATATACGAAAAGACCCAAATATTTCTGTGGACATATAATAACAAATATTCTTCCCATGAGAGAGAGACGTAGTAAATTTTCTGCATGGGGTAGGTACGTAACATAACTATTTCACATACATCTTGTCTCGAATTGTGTTTATGAAAGACTATAAGCCAAAGTAAATATGCGCTCCATTGTGGCTCAATTATTTTATAGCAGAGAAATACAACACAGAAAAATTTCAATTTTCAGCATCATGCGGGGGCGGGTTTGATGAAATTTTCACAAAATTTGTTTTATTTATTTAACTTGAATACATATTTGAATGTGGCGCTTCTGCCGTTCATAGCGAATTGCTGATGAAAATTATAACTTAGCTGCTGTTGTACACATTTGACCACTTTGGTCGAAACTTTATTAGGAAAAGTAAATCCCCAAAAGCTATCATTTAGAGGACACGGCTATGAAATTTTACTGTTTACCTACAATTAATGGAATTTAGGTAAATGATGATGATGGCAACGTCAATGCATTGTTTACCCAACAGGACACTGTAAAAAGCTCATTAAGAATATTTTGTAACAGGATTTACTCGAAATCCTTTTTAATTTTTTTTCAATTATGTGTTAGTAAATGAATAGAGAGGAAGCACTTTTACAATAGAATAAACAATAATTTTCCCATTTAAAAAATTAAAGTGAATTCACAAATACTTTTTCAAAATCACATCGGAAAGGTCGTACAAATGGGGATTACATGCAATAGCCAAGCAAATGCCTCCACGTAACTGAAAATCAGGACAAAACGATGCATCAGAAAAGCAAAGAAGACAAGATGCTAGCAGAGCTAAACGATTACCTCTATACATAAGGAGGAACTTCAGATGAGACCCATTGTAGCAAAGACAAGATTGATAAATTCGGCACTAATAAAACACATTAATGAAGCCCTAGATAGAATGAAGGAATGCCTGAAACATGACCTGAATGTAAAAAACAAGCTTGAATTGACCTCAGAAATTAAGCAAATCGAGATCATAGAACCCAATGTCCTCTTCAGCTTGGACACTACAGACATGTTTAACAATATCAATCTAGAAAGCATGAATCATAGTATAGTATTAAAACTATAATAGGACCCAAAATGAGCGGAAGCTACAACATAACCAGCTTACTAGGACTCATAGAGTTCGACATCAAGCAATCCAACTACTTTAGAGAAAAAGACCGCATATATGTACATACAGAAGAAAGGAACCCCATGGGAGGTAAAACCCCCACCAAATTTGCCAGCCTTTACATAGCCTTGACAATCAATAGAATATATACACGCGCGACGCATCCCAGCGGGAAGTGGATGCAACACCGCATCGAAACCGTACTGCACCTCTGGCATGCATCATCGATGAAGGCGTCGGTGAATAATCTTCGAAGAAAACTTGATTGAATAATCATCGATGAAAACGTCAATGAAATGTCCTCGATGAAAACGTCAAAGAATAATCATTGATGTAAACTTGAAAGAATAATCCCCAACGAAAACTTCATGGAATAATCATCGATGAAAACGTGAATGAATAATCATCGATGAAAACTTGAAAGAATAATCCCCAACGAAAAGTTCAAGGAATAATCATCGATGAAAACTTGAAAAAATATTCCCAGATGAGAACTTCAATGAATAATCCCCGAAGAAAACATCAATGAATAATCCACAACGTAAAGTTCAAGGAATAATCCCCGATGAAAATATTCTCGATCAGTAAATTTTTGCAGATCCAGGGGTGGTACTGTAATCGAGTAAAGTCGAAACGCTTCTTCTAGCTAAATTTCATATTAAATGTCTAATTGGATTTTTTTTTCATAATTAAACTAGTGAAGTAGTTTCAGCTTTTCTCGATTCAAGTTTCAAGCACCCCGCAGGAATGCATGGGTTTAAGGAATGATTAAAGGAAGTATAATCGGTTACTAGGAAAATTTTAACAATATCTTCAAAAGAGCTACTTTAGAATATATTACCAAATCAAATATCAAAGCAACAAACTTATATCTAATAGCATATTTAATGTTCTTTATATAAAAAAAAAACAAAAACCATTCAAAACTTGAGGAATCAAAAATTTGAAAAATATTAGTAGGTACTTGAAAAATCTTAAAATCTTGAAAAAACTTAAAAACTTCAAAAATTTCAAAGACTTGAAAAAACTTAAAAACTTCAAACATTTCAAAAACTTGAAAAAAATTAAAAACTGAAAAATCGTAAAAACTGAAAATTGTTAAAAGCTTGAAAAAACTTAAAAACTAAGGTACGAAGTGAAAAAAAATCGAAGGAGGTGAAGGCATTATTTATTTGTCTTCCTTTTGGTGGCCTCTTTTTTGAAGTATCTATTTTTGTTGGTCCGGAAACTATATCTGACATCCTTTACGAAGTCAGCCTCCCTGTAGCAATCTCTAAGTAACGCTTCTGGAAGATAAAAATTAATTAATTATATGTATACAAGACTGGAAATTTTGAAAATAATGTGAACTTACTGAATAATGCACCGTTTATATTTTTAAATTCTTTGAATGCTTCTTTTCCTTTTTGCCCATCATAATTGAATGCCAGAATTAGGTCATCTCCTATTAATTTACTTAAATTTTTTGCGATGCCTCCAGGTGTCATCAAAGATTTGAGAGTAGCTACCTAGTAAGATATTATTTAATGTTGGTTTAATAATATAAGTTTTATTTCATTTAAATTGCTCACATAAGAATCTTCATCGTCCAAGATATCTGAATTTAATTTAACTAATTCGTCTTTCGTTTTAATCGGGAACCTCACGTGAATAGGCTGTACTTCCTGTTTTTTCTTAACGAATTCTTTTAAAATAGTTTTTATTTCTGCATTTGACATAGCGATTTCCTTATTTGGGCTAAAAATTAGAAATAGTTTACAAGTGTCTAAGGAGTGTTGATTAATTTTGACTTTTTAAAGACCCTATTTCCTTGGCAATATATTCTAAAATTTTACGAAATGAGTTATAGAAGAAATATATTTTTTAATTTCTTATTATATTACATCCTTTTAATTCAGACATTTCCCTAGTAAGCGATCGTTCACATGATTCCTGTTGCAAAGTAGCATCACAACGTTGCAGCCGTCCTTTCCCAAAAGTCGAACGTTTCATTCCCAAATTCTCCTTATTTGTAAGGATTCTGTTCTGGAAATATTATATTATGAAATTGCATGGATTATATTTATCTTAACTTATGAATTTTACCATAAACAATCATGAAGAAGAGGAATAACTAACAAATAATTTTCATGGGGCAAACACACCATTTTATAAGCTATTTCTTTCATGTTGAACATTTCTTTTTCTTCTGCGGTTTTCAGATCTGCCAGAAATATTCCTAGACCAGATAGAGATTCAAGTGGCTTATCAAAAAAGTTTCTTTGATTTAATTATCGTTTCCCAACTATGAATTTTTCGAACCCTTCAGCAAATCCGGTTATTTGAATCGAAATGTGAGGATAAATGCAGCAATAATTATTTGGTTGCAAAGCACTGAAATAATGCAAATCAGTTGTGTGGCTAATTATCCTTCCTTTGGAATTTTTCTTGAATCCGTATGGTTTTTTTTTAATATCAATTTTTCGTGGCTGAGTGTATTATTAAGTTGCTGCAAAATTTTCGTAGGTTGCTTAATTTTCCTTTTTAGTTCCTGCATATAGTTTTCGAACTTATATGCAGTGAATTCGCTTATTTGCGCAAAATCTTTTACGCATTCTGTTAAGCGCAACAAACTGTGTACATTATAAGTTACACTATCCTCTGTGGACACGATTGGGAAATTTTGAACGAACAGTTCAATCATATTGGTGGCCACATTCAAATTAGCTTCATAATATTTTGAACAAGATAATAGGCGATAAGCAGAATGAAGAAGAAGAAAGTGGTAGTACAAGTCATCACTAACAATATCTTTCAAGACGACTATTCCACAGTAAAGGATGAATTGCCTGAATTCCGTTGCTTTCCATTTCAGTATTTCTTCCAGGCTTCTTGGTTTTCGAGCAAATTCTTTGGGGATAAAAGGAGCAAGAGATAACAAGCGAGTTGAAATCCGTTGTTTATTTTCTGCAGTAAGTTTTGCACCGGCTATTTTTCCGTTAATCAATCGCAGAAGCATTTTCCTCACTACACCCAAATCTATTAGATGCATGGGGTCTAACGGAAGCCCGTGCAGGTGCATCACATATAAATGCCCTTATTTTCAAATTAATTGACTTATTTGAAATTACTAACCCATGGCGGAGTAAATTTTCGATTTCGTTCGCGAAATCGTGTAAATATGTACCACCATTATACGGTTTCTTCTTTCCTAAGTATATGCCAATTACAAATGGCTTTACACTTTTAATATTTACTATGCTACCCAATATCGGCCATAAACTTTGACTGGAACTTTTATAGAGGGGTAAGCCGTCTATACCAATGTCCAAAATAATTTCATTTTCACTAGTCACTGCATATGCAATTTTTTCCATTTGCTTCTTAATTCCCAAATGTAAATATTGTCCAGGCGGAACTGTCCTAATTATAATTTTTTTAGTGTTTTTAAGAACGGAGTTCAAACTATTTGGAACATCCAAATTTTGTCGTTTCAAGACCTTCAAAAGAGCTTCAAAACTTTTCCTTGATGGGTGGTATTCAATGTACCATTCCTTCAATTCACCTTTCAATGACTTTTTTCTGTCTTCTTCAATTTCGCCAGCGAGCTATTCTCCACCACTTCCCTCTTCATTGTTACCTCTTAGTTCTTGTTCGTCTTCATTTTCATATTGTCTGCTTTGTTCATTACTATTTTGAACACTTTCACTCTCATCGGCAATGCTACTTGAGCATTCTTTCGAACTTCTCAATGACCTTTCTTGCTCTTTTTTAATTAGTCGTCGCAAATGCCTCTTACTGATGAAATTTCTTACAGACATTATTATACCCTAAAAGGAATCATATCAGAAATTAAGTTTAAAACTATTGAAATAAATGGTAAGTTATTTAACTTCGTCTCGTAATGAGAACTAGATTTTATGATCAAAGCGGACCCCAGACTCCCCCCAAAATTCAGGACGAAAGTATTTGAACCCTGAATTAAAGTTTAAAAAAATTTCTAGTTTATAGTATCTAACACTAACTATTGTTAAGCTCGTAATAATGATACACTTAGCACTAAATACGTATTAAATTTTTAACGTTTAAACAAAATTGATAAAACACATTGTATTTTAAGAAAATTAATTTTTTTATTATTGAAATTAAATGAGTTTTACAATTCAATAATTATGAAAGTGGTGTAAGCCCATTTTCGACCCAGAAAGATTATATTATTTTAGTTAAATTCAAATAAAAGTCATTTATGCAATCAATTAACATATTTCTAAATTCATTGAAACATTGCCAAACTACAATTTATTTATATTTTTTAATCGTCTAAAATGCTGACCTTTTAATCTCGAAACAAGCAATAATTGACACAACTTTCACAATACACAGTTCATACAAAACCTTACCCATACAATGCTGACCTTTTTCTTTCAAAATATATGCTAAAATTGCCCCTTTCTTGACTGAATAAAATCGGTTTTGATTATTTATATTTTCATTTCACTTTTTCTTCAAAATCGCTCTTATTTTTACACACACTTTTTAGTTCCACTCAAAACAACGGCATAACATGAATTAAACAAATTTAAACTAGACATTTACGCAGAAAAGTTGGAAAGGTAAAAAGAAACACTTATGTACGAGCATGTTATTTACCTGAAACTTTGACCTGCAGTGATTTTCGCAGATGATTCATACAAAGTAGGGGTAAAAAGATCGCACTCATGCCACCTGCATCGAAGTTTACGCAGATGACTCAACAGAGAAATCAACTACAAAAGAGTAAAAAAATCGTGTACATACAGGCATCCCGGTCCTGACTTGATTTGAACTTGCTTCGCATCTTTTCTGCATGACATGTACACATATTTTTCATCAATACTGATTTCCTCGACGAGTTCCTGCATATCTACTTTCATACACGATCATTTTCCAGCTGGGATATGTGTGTGTGTGTGTGTGTGTGTGTGTGTGTGTGTGTGTGTGTGTGTGTGTGTGTGTGTGTGTGTGCGTGTGTGCGTGTGTATGTGTGTGTTGCAGGCCTGGGCTGCTTCACCACTGATCTCCCTCCCCTACTATTTGGTTGTTTCGGGTGGTATTACACTATCGGCATAAAGGCTTATAGCATTTCATGAATTAACTAAAAATTTCAGACACTTCGTGCGAAAAAACATTAAGCGAAAACTGTTACATTATCTGCCTATATTTGATGAAGTACCTAGACTTTTCATGAAGTATTGAGTTACCTCAAAAGTCCACGATATATATAAGATAATATAAGATAAGATACATCTGCAGAAAAACAAAAATAAAAATAGTTAAATCTAAAAAAATGACATGTCTTAATTGTGAAATAAGTAATAAAATCAAAAAAATTATATACATATACTCTAAAAAAAACAAGTTCATTGAGTAAAATCTAATCACAGGTGTAAATCAAACTTACGTGAACATGTCTGATCACTGAACTACATACTTTAAATTACTGCTGCCTGATTCCAAACGGCAACAAAAACATGAGTCATAATAAAATTCCCGAAATTAAGCAGGAACTCCATTATTACATTTTCGAATACATGTAGTGCCGAGTGACGTGTTATGGTCGTAGCGTATTGCATATAGCAATATGCTACACGGAAATACTGCAGCATGTACGCCGGCACTCAAGTAGAACCACGTACTGAGCGCACCTCGACGAAGCAATGCTTCATCAAGCTCGCGTGACATGCGGGGACGACAGATTATGACAAAAAAGAAGAAGACAATCGTCTGTCTTGTTAATTGTGTCAGAAGGGAAGGTGAAGTTCAACTGTGCAAAGTCGGAAAAATCAAGCAAAATCATAAATTTTTGAATGCATCAGAGGAAGTTCAACCCAGCACGTAAGTCCGAAAGTTTCTATCTATACTAGCATTGAAATTCTAATTGAGAAAGAAAAAAATATTCCCTTCAGTACCAGGTGAAAATCCGCCACCTGCATGAGGAAGAAATCAGGCCGTACACATAATTTGTGTTAAAGGAAAAGGACTTATTGTCGTATTAGATCGTCCTAATGTACCAGAAAGAGTATTGGAAAATCCTCCACGCTTTACCAGATTGTTTAGAGTAAAGAATTGGGATATTGAAAATACATATGCCACGCATAATTCTATTGGAAGTTCGGAAACTAAATTCCAACTTAGTCCAACTACTGGAAATATTATAGTTACTGCTCATCTTGATCCAGAACAACAGGATAAATAATTGTTAAAGGTGGCCTCAATTCATGGCCCATGGAGATCAGAGACTCCACTAACAACCACAAAGCAAATCAGCGTCCTTCGACAGGGAGCCTTAGCAATTCCACGCCACAAATAGTGCTAGGTCAACCAGCTAGTCCTCCAGCCGGATACATCATTCTATACGGAGTAAGAGTGTTGATGGTTTTTCTCTGAGTTAATTTTCTATAATTATTAATAATACTAGTAGTATATAAGATATATATATAGGATTAGATGAACGAATGGCAGTCAAAAGGAAATAGTGCTGTCAAAGTAGATTGAGTCTGACTGCGTGAATTTGGAGATTCTCTAAAATTTCCTTACAGATTCTATATGAAATTACTATTTTGACATATTGAGCACATAGGTAATGCACTCCGGCAAAATTTTCAAGTAATGAGGACACAGTTACTAATTACTATAATCAATTATGAGACAAATAAAAAGTTTCTTTAAAATATGCAATAAGCAGCGCTTCCACGATGACAGTAATGAATTTCGTGATAAATAATAATAATAATAATCCCGGGAACGGTTATTTTTGTTTCTGTTAGCGTACTAAGGTCATACATAAGTTCTAAAACAGGAGAATTGTGATGGTAACCTAATTTTATGTTTATGCAGTATAGTCTAGTCAGTACGTTGCGAATAGTAGGTACCTAAGTGTTTAGTCTTTCTTGGTTAATGATAACCCCTCCAGCGAATGAATTCATAAATGGATTCTATCCGTGTCTGGAAACAGTAGATAGTGTCGACTTCAGGCATATCGCAAAGAAGAGAAAAGTATTATACATGGGAAATTTACAGGAAAGCCAGGCAGGGAATTAAAGGTAGAATTGTATTGCAATTGAATAACATGACGTGGTTTTTGTTCTGATCATAATAAATATACATTTATATATACATATATATAGCTCTAGTACCGTGGAACCAAAACGAGTTGAACTTAATTAGTTGACGTAGAATTTCCGTTTCTTCAACTCTTTTTTCTATATTGAACTAACTACAGAGATTTATTACATATATGTAGATAAGAAATATTATTATTACTATTATGATCTCTTCCTATATTGAACTAACTAAAGAGATTTATTACATATAGATAAGAAATAATATTATTACTATTATGATCTCGTCCTATATTGAACTAACTACAGAGATTTATTACATATAGATAAGAAATATTATTATTACTAATATGATCTTTTCCTATATTGAACTAACTACAGATATTTATTACATATAGATACAAGAAATATTGTTACTATGGTTAGGATTACCTTCTCCTATAGCACACTACTTAAATTTAGTACATAGTAGACACAGTAAATATGATTACTATAATTATTATGATTGCCATTAACTCTCGCGACGAATTTAATTAATTCTGAACAGCAAACGCGAAATGTAGAAAGTCTATAGCACTTGTAAAATGCCGAGAACTGTACTGTACATCATAATTAAAATAAGAACCTTTTATAACGTAATGATGAGTTGCTGAGAGCTTTTTTTTCCCCTTACACATCCTGGAGCCCTCTCCTCTAGCATAAGGGTCGTCTAGGTCCGCTCTCGTCTCTCTTAACAGGTTAGCCAAGGGACTTTGGAAAATAGTGCCACCCAAGGTCAATTGGGAGGATGGTTCTGGCAAAGGAAGGTAATAACACCTACGCCTTCCACCCAAACTACAGGTAAGTGACGTAAGGGTCCCTTCAGGACCGAGTGCGTGCCGGCTCTTTTTTTGTATGAAGGCACGAAAAAATTTTTTGTTTATGGGTGATGACTAGCGGCAGGTATTTCGTGGACCCCCCTCTCCGACACTCTCCGCCACCCTTAGCCGAGGTGCTAGCGTGCCGCCCTGTGCAATCGCTGTCATCGAGTGATCTGTCAGCTCATGCTGACATATTACCATAACAAGGCGGTTTCCTTTAGGGAAACGACTACACATCTGGATACCTGCAGTAAGGGTAAATGTCTTCAGTGAGCGCATATAGGCGGAGACCAAACCGGTCAAAATTATCGATTTTTCCTCCGCATAATTACAAACCATACCGGAATGGTTGGTATTTTTACATGGTTGTGACCAAACGCTACCAATTCTTCCAAACTGGTTTGGTCTCCGCCTAAACGCGCCCAGTGAGAGTGTGTGATGTCTTGAGGTCCACCCCGCACTCGAACGATGCTTAGTGATCTGAGAAGTCGTTTAACAACGACGGCTCTGTATAGCGCTTAATGCGAGCGTCTAGAACAAAGATAACCTAATAAGAAGATTGGAAGCTGCCGAACAAAATTGAAAAAATTGTGTGTGTTTTAGAATGAAACAAATAATGTCAAATACTTTCGTCTTTTGCATTAATGGGGAAAAGAACTTGGCTATGCATTATTGTAGTGCAACTGAGACAACGAGTTAAAAACAAGAATCGAGAAAACGTAGGATTACCTGAACGAGAAAATCTTATTGAATCCATCAAAATCCTATCAAATTATTCATAATAATATACTTCGGGTCACACTACCTCACTTTTTTAAGCCAAAGATAAATTTTGCTTTGGCCAAGATGCTGAAAGGAGATGTAAAATTCCTCTGAAAAAAATTATCATTTTTTGCCGAAAATATCAGAGCATCCAGCATGAGTTTCTCCCAGTTAATCCCTTCAAAGCAAAACAAATGTAAACAAAAGCACGTACTGTTCAAATATCATAGGATTACAGCAACAACATGTGTCCATTACAACAATAACATGTGACCAAAACATTGTCAATATTTTATGAAATCCAGTTTTACAAAAGCGCGGTAACATTTTATGAGAGTAAAACCTGAAAACTCGGCATCTAATTTATTTACGAAAATCAATCATTTGCCATTCTGCTTCGTTGCATGCAATTCGCGCTTTCACATTTTTTATCTTTACTCACAAAAGTTTTAAAGAGAGCTTGATTTTTTTTTTATTGTTTTCTTTCTTTTTTCCTTTTCTTGACGTGTGCATTTTAAATGTAAAACACTCGGAAATCTCGACTGCTTCTTAACTATTAAGTTAACTTTGGTCTACAAACTAAGATGTTGTCTTGACTAATGTTGGGATGTCTACGGCTAGCAGTGGATTGTAGTTGGCTTGAAGTTGCCAGACTATGATGTAGTAAGAAGGTATGGCCGATTCGAGAGGAACACATGCCGGAGATGTGGACACAAAAGTCATTTGTCAAAGCATGTCAATTATTTTGTAAAATATCAAAATATTTGTATCTGTCAGTGAACAGAAAAAAGATTGCTTGGTTGCGTTTGGATGTTTAAAACTTTATAAATTTTTATAAAAGAATTCGCTATAAGAAGTTGTCCGATTGTTGACAGTTTTTTGAGATTACATTACAACAAATTATCATATCAGCAGTGCTCACTTAAGCAATTAGGTACTTTATATTCACACTTTTTAATTTTATTATATATATCACAAACTGTTGTGAAATAATATGAAATTTTAGCTTTCTCAAATAAATAATCTTCTTCATCTCTTGGTTTCAGAGTTGGAACTGTGAACTCCACTGAGTGGGAGCTGGAGTTCCTCCTCTCCTGGCTCGACCTTACGAGGTATAACGCCAAATAGTATGACAAATTATTGGTGATGATAATAATTAGCTTGGCTTTTAGGTGTATGCTGTGTCGATTAGAGTGAGAGTCAAATTAGTGGGTGTTGAGAATGATGGTGGGCTAGAAGTAGGGAAAGAGTAGATGTATTGTTGGGCGGGGAGTGGAATGGATAATAAGGTTGTCTGTTTGTAGGAGTAGGGCGTCAAAATCAGGTCAGCAGGCTAGAAGTCCAGCCTCACTGGCATATATGACAATCTGCTTGAGAATGTCCTGGCTTATCGGAGTAAGCAGTTCTTCTAACGTGGTTGCATTTATTAGTATGTCGAATTTACTTCTCGTGTTGTCCAACATTTTACAACTGATTAGACTATGTTCGATGGTGTTTGGCACGCCACATTCAGGGCACATAACTTGGTCAGATTTACCTATAATTGTGAAGAGTTTAGCATCATAGTTGTGTCCGGAAAAAAGTCTATTTAGGAATCTGGTTTCCTTAGAGGATAGGCACCGTTCGTGCCAAGGGGGTTTGTGGGGAGGGGAAAATTTTTTGCAAAAACGGTACCCTTGATGAGGCTTTTGGATGAGAATTCGTCGTGCCAGGCAGATTGCAATTTTTCTTTAATCATGGAAAGTGAGTCTTTGATTGAGATTTTTTGTTCCGAAATTCTTTCTAGGGCTAGAGCCTCTTTGGCCTTTGTGTCAGCCACTTCATTTAAAGGGAGGCCTTTAGGCCCTGGAAGCCACACTATTTTGTAAAGGTCCGATGAATTGGTTAGGGCAGAGTTGCATATGTTATGTGCGAAGTAGGAGTCATTTGGGTTGAGGATGGTAGTGCAAGCGGACTTGGAGTCAGTGAGGATGATAATCTTGGCCCTCGATAAAGTGCTGGTAAGGTCCATGACCAGTTGTATAGCTAGGACTTCGCCCGACGTGGATGATCTAAGACAGTCGTATTTACTTGTATGAGCGCGAAGAGTCGAGGCCTCAATTGCGCTGATTCCCGTTAAAGGTTTTGAATAGGATGCGTCAGTGGCATAGATGAGCCAGCTATTTTTGGAGTGTTCAGTCGTGAGTTTGAGGTAGATCTGCTTGAGGAGATCCTCAGGGACATTATCCTTGTTTACTCCCTGGCGGGTGAGGGTGTTTAATACTATGTGTAAGTTATGGAGTTGGTTAACCGGAGTGAAAGACCCAATCATTTGGAAAATGTTTGGGAAAAATTTGTATACATATGCATAGCTGGAAATTTTGGGGTTTTGGTGATCTAGGAGGTTTGTACTTGTTGAATTTTGTGCTATAGCTCCACTCCAGATAAGTGTAGGGCGCTTGCCAACTGTGAGAACCGCAGTGTTGAATTCTTTAGGGCCTCCAGAGCTGATTCATGTGAGGATCCTGAACCTATAAACATGAAGTCGTCGGCAAATTGAAAAATCTTTACATCAGTTTCTGATGCCTCATGAAGCTTGGTGGTGTATAAGTTGAAAAGAATTGGGCTGATGACGCTGCCTTGAGGTAGTCCATCATTTACCACAGTTTGGGAAGCGCCTAGTTTTAGCGTTCTAGAGTTGAGAAAGCTTTCGATCCATATGACAATGTCAAGGGGGACTTTCATTCCTACAAGAATTTTGGTGAGATTGTCTACAGCCACAGAATCGTAGACCGACTGGATGTCAATAGACAGTAACACTGACTTGAGTCCGTTCGACTTGTTGATAGCAATTTGGTTTAAGATATGATTGAGACATTTGTTGACAGATTTACCCTTGGTGTAGGCAAAGGACTTATCTGGCAGTATGTTGAGTTGTGACACTAGGTTGGTTAGTCTCTTCGTGATAACGCCATTTATGCATTTAGTCGCAGTGGGAATGAGAGCGATGGGTCTGTGTGAGTCTAGATTCTGTCTTGGCTTGTTTTTCTTTATTAAGGGGACAACTTTTATAATCTTCAGTTGCCCAGCGAGTGAGTTCTGAGGCCAGTAACTGTTAAGGACATCCAGGTATGATTGAAGAGCTGCTGGATTTAGGTTCTTTATAGCAAAAAAAGGGATTCCATCAACTCCAGGAGCGGAAAGTTTGATTTGCTTTTTAGGAAGAGCTTGAGTTCGGTGAGTGTATTTGGGAGTCTGGGGAATGTGGTAGCCACTAGGGGTGTCACAGTGCTTGTGTTAACAGATTTGGTCTTGAGTGCAAGCGTGTTCAGAAAAGGTGTCGATTTAGTTTCATCCCATTGGGTGTTTGAGTGCGCTGAGCTGAATTTAGAACAGATGTTTTTTATTGCGTTGATGAAAGATCTGGAGTCAGAGGTTTCCAGCCTCTCAACAAAATCAGACATATGAGTAGCTTTAGCCTTCTTGACTTCTTTTTTAAGTCTAATTTTGATGGTTCTGAGTTTGTTTGAATTTGTCGTTGATGTCGTCCTTGCACATTCCGAGAAAATTTTACTCTTCCTCTCAAAAAGATTGTTGATTGTCTCATTCCACCATGCTTTGGGTGAAAAATTTGAATGGGGTAATTGAAAAGTGTTCGCTTTAATAATGTCCTGTTTTTTGGAAAAAATCTCCGTACTGGTTCTAGGTTGTTTGTGTAAGCAATAATTTTACTGCGATTTTGGTGAGGTCTATTTCGAAGTGTTTTTAGGTTACTGTCCATTTTGAGGGACACGGGTAGGTGGTGCGAAGAACCAATTTGTAGTTACACCGTACTGGCTTTAACCGTATTAGGTGGTAGCGATGTGAGGACCAGATCGATTACCGAGCCCGAGGACATAGGGTTTAGATTTGCAAAGAAAGTAGGAATATTGGGGTTTGTGATTGAGAGGCTGTTGAGTAGAAGGGCATCTTTGAGAAAACGGCCTTTTGCTGTTGTTAGGCCAGGTGTTTTAATGAGCGGATCCCAGGATGGATCTCTGGCGTTGAAATCACCACACAGGATTACACTTGAAAAACCCGACAGAAAAGTGAAAAGGTTGTGAATGTTGTTTTTGAATGTGTTGAGATTTATTGGGGGGGGGGCATATATTGAAGCAATTACGAAGCTAAGATTCTTATCAAAAGCCTTTATTATAACACAGTCCAAGTGGGACTGAAACTCGATTCGGTTATAAGACAGTTTTTGGCTTATGGCAATAAGGCAGCCACCATATCCATCATGGCGGTTTTTCCTGACAAGGTTGTAGTTTCTTAAAGACGCTATTGAGTCATCTTTAAGCCAAGTTTCGTTGGTTAGTAGGATTTCATGAGGGTTTGAGTTTAAGAAAATTTCAAGATACGGTTTGTTTCCATTAAAGCTTTAGATGTTGTAATGGAGCAGTTTCATTAGTTGCTTGAGTATTACGTTGTGTTCTGTGCTGCATCATTGTTTGTTCCCTTTAGGATTTGTAAAGCATCTGCGTTGTTTTCGAGAGATTGTAATTTTTTCTTGAGAAGGGAGATGAAATCATTGGTTGGGTGTTTGTCCTTGCTTGATTTTAGGACTTTGCTGATCCAGGAAAGGGGACTTTCCATTTCGGTTACTCTTTCTTTTTCCGCTATTAGAGCCATTCCATTTCTAGATTGTGACTTCTCGCTAAACATTTTATAGTAGTTATTGGGTTTGGGAAAAGTTGGAAAAGAGTGGGTTTTTGCCACATTAGAATATGATCTCTTAGTTAGAACCTTGTTGGCTTCTACTTCTGGAAATCTTCCTCTTTTTGAGAAAGTCAGAGCCGGAAAGGAAAACTCGTCCGTTAAACTCGTGAGGATGTCGAACCTGTTGGTTGTGGACGTGTGTGGGGGATCACGGCAAGACTGAGTGATCAGAGCCCTTGCTGTGTTACGGTTGATACTTTTGATGGCCATGAGTTTCAGCACATCTGACTCAAAAATTTTTGTTGGACAGTTCGGTGAATCAGCTCTGTGGTTGCCTTATCAATTAATACAGAGCGGGTTGTCTGTTGCAGTTGTCTGTTGCAGTTGTCTTGACAATTTTCAAGTGAGCAGTTTGGACAAGTAGATTTGGTGGCTTTGCATTGAAGTTGTCTGTGACCCCATCTGGAGGCATTTAGTACAGAGTCTGGGTTTCGGCGTGTAGTAATCTACGCGTCGAATTGCACCATAGATTGAAATTTCTTTCGGAATTGTGTTTGCCTTGAAGGAGAGCTTGACTATACTGGTGGGAATAAAATGGTTTTCAGCAATCTTCTTTTTATATCTCTCCGCCGCTGTAACAGGGACTGGAGATGAGATGTTGTTGATTAGTTCTTCCTCGGCGATGTCAATGGGTACAGCCTTAATGATGCCCTGTTTCCGTGCATATGAGGCTGGGATGAAGGCATTGAGTTGGTGTTTCGATAGATCAGAGGACGCTAATTTATTTGCATTTGCAACATTATTGAAAAATACTTGTACAGCATTAAAAGATTGTTGTTTAATGTTCGTGAACCCTGCCATATTGATTTTTTTAACAGTGCTCCTATGCCTATGTCGCTGAGTCGCTTTTGACTTTCGTCGCGTTCATTGTTGGATCTGGCTACTAATACCCAGAAAGGACCTTTATCAGACATATCCTATAGTATGGTCTGTGGGGTAGTAGAGTTCGTCGTAGAGTTTGGCTTGGCTGGTTCAGGAGTTTGGGGGGGGGGGGGCCGTGGAGTTGCTGGCGATTGTGGAAAAAGAAAAGGAAGGATTAGAATTATTTCCAAAATCAAAAGCCTTGTAGGCATTCTTTGATCGTGACCTTAGGTCTTTTGCCTTTTTGGAGTTTGAGGGGTTTTCCGTCAGTTTACGACACTCTATGAATGAAGCATCGGGTAAGGTATTCGCTTCTGGTTGTGTGGAACTAGAGAGATGTGAGGGAGGCCTTGTGGTTGACCCCCCGGGGTCAACGTTCATTACCTCATTTTCCTCACCTTCCATGGTTTGTCCTGAAAAAGTTAGCAGGGGATATCTATGGTGGCGTGCCAAACGTCAAAGAACAAAATTCTACCTCTTGATTTAAATATATTTTAATTTGTTAATAATACTCACCCAAGCAAAAAGCCAGATTTACGTTAAAGAAATGAATTGACGTAGTGTTGTGGACAGATGAGAGAAGTCTATCCCTTTCGTATGTTTATCAATATATTTCGTTGCTGTTGTTTAAGTAGTTGTTGTTGATGTTGTTGTTGTTTATTGAAACACTGTGGTGTTTGTGTTGAATTTTGAGAGCTAATTTCACCCTATCAGAATTCTCATTAGAAATTAATGCACTCCGCTTTCAATTTGATTAATAATTTCTTATCTTTTGGCTTATTATTTCACTTTGTACAGACAGAGAGAATCTGATTATAGATTTAAAGATCACTGAATGAATGTTTCACATCACTTTTTGATTTATCAATTTATTCTTTATTTAGAAAGAATGAAAATCTAATTTAATTTTTAAAGACATGTCGATTGCGATTCACATTACTTTCTTTGAAACTTTTGAAAAAGATTGTATTTGTATTATTATCTTTTAATATTCCGTAAGTCGATTTTAAAACAAAATTTTATATATTTTTTATTTTTTCTTTTATTAAACGACTGAGTGACTTTTGTCATCCTATGACGTAAGCACCCAATTGACAGAAAACTCGGCCATACCTTGTTTTTTTGTATCATGGTGATTTTCTATATATTTATAGGCAGAAACACAATGAGAATTGTGTCTGCCGGTAGCGTTAACAATGAAGCCCAGCGTCATCCATACATTGAGTCACACTGTGACGTCAGTGTCGATTTTGTAATGAGAATTTTTCTGTCCTGATGGGTGCCATCTTGATTATGTAAAAATTTTTGATGGCAGCTGATGGATACCGGTAAGTGTTTATGTTTTCACTTTTATTTGTTAATTTATAATTTGTTTTTATTTTTTAGCGTTGGAGTTGGAGATTTTTAGATGAGGCGATTTGACACTTTTACCATTTTTCCACATTTGTTTTAATGTTTATTTAATTTTTTAGATGATTATGTTTTGGCCATATCATCGCGGGAAGATTATGTAAGTGCTTTTATTTTATAGTTTTTTGTTGTTCCGAGACGGAACAAATTACTTCACAATTTTTTCTTGGTGTCAGCGATAACAAGAAGGCAATTGTGTTTTGCCAGAGAGATGGGCCACCGGACTATTGCATTGTGCGTCTATAACTTTGCAATGCACTGCATATGGAACCTGTTCATGAGTTCGGGTCACTGAGTGGTGGGTTCGATACACGGCTTTCCCAAAGACAACACGGACCAGAGTGAAGGAAAGGTTACGTCGTCTTCAGCAGAAATTGCTATGATACCAATGAATATCAGTTGTTCTGGAGCCTAGATTGGGCTCGTGTTGCCTCAATGACAACCCGGTGGACAAGAGCGGCTAGCTGACGGCGTAATCTTGTGGGCGTCACAAGAGCGACAATACATAACGGCCGGTGGCTTTAACCGCCTAGCTCAAGTCGAAACGACCCTATGTCGCTGCGGCGTCTTCATCAGAAGCAATGTTGTGATTCTGGAGGCTTCAGTAAAGAACGTCAGACCGAGTCTCAAAACCTAGATGCAGGAGCCGGCTGAAACAAAGGTTATTTGATTGAGAGGAGCATTAAAACATAACTGTATTGATGGATCAATCTTCTGGATTTTATTAAATTCAGATGGACCAGTTAATCCTTGTGTCTTGTCACTTAATTCTTCTTATTATTTCTTTTTCTTTTTTATAAATATTGAGAACATTGTTCTCTGGCTGACGTCTGACAATACACTATAATTTTTATATTATTTTATTTTTTTTACAATTTATTTCCCACCTGCCTAACTACGGCTGCATATGTTCAGCAAGGTATGATTAGCGATTAATTTCGACATGCGCGATACACGTCTTAAACAGTCGTTTGACAAGGGTTTGGAAGTGATCGAACCTAAGCAGACGTGTCGCCACAAGTTTGCTACAAATCGTCATGAAATCGGAATTCAGAATTCTTAATATTTTCTTGCATAAAGAGCTACGATTTTAATAGAATAAATCGTAGAAGTCGTCAAACATTCCAATAAATTCAGAACATGTGAGGCAAAAATATTCTCTATGATTTCCGTTAAATTTACATAGGATTTTCGGAACGTAATTTTGAATTGCTTTTTCTTTTCCGACTTGTCGGATTGTCTTAAAGCTTTGTTTGCTGGAAAGGACACAGATCTAGTCAACAAAGACTACCAACACATACTTATAAAACTTAAAAATTGACAACGCAACATGTCAAAGAAATTCACGTATGATTCATCTGGGGTCCTTTTAATTTGTTACTCATATTATACATTTGTCTAAATTTTTATAAATTTAAATTTTTTAAATTTTTGTTTATATCGTTCATATCTTAAATTATTTATTTATTTATGTTCAGTGAACGTTTTTCATAAATCTTTAACGTGCATTTGTGTAATATGTTTTAATACTTTTAAAAAAGCGTATCACATCGGAAACAGAGGTAAAAGAAAACGAATTAAATGTCGTGTCTCGAAAACAATCGAATAAATAACAATAGAAAAAATCAATTAACAACCGAAACGAATAATAGAACTGCCCTATCTTAACGACTAAAACAAGTATTCCGAACCGAACGGAACTTGACACCATCCAAATAAGTGATACGACGCGACTGATAGCTTAACCGCACTCGCCAGACCAAACATTGTTCTTTTATGTCCTCATATTCGGAAGCAAACTTTGCTCACAACACGGATATGTAAACAAACGACACAACCTTCTCATTTGGTCTACCGGTTGCAGCACCTGAGTTGTTTATTCGTAAACAATCGCTTTACATAATAATTACCATGCGAGGTTAATTGTTATCGTAATTGTCGATTGCTCCACTAAGCGCTCATCTCCACCAGCTGTTGGACTAATCAGCAAAACAATCGACAATTGCAGAACAATTCCATGCGAGGTAATTGTTTAGCAATCGCTGATTACTTACCAGATGTGCCTTTGGCTGTTGGAAGAATCTTCCGTATATTGAGCCATAACATAAATATAAAATTTTTATACCATGTTTTTATATTTTTACATACTAATCTCGAGAAAAAAAACCAAGGCTCGAATTAATTCAATAAAGATCAGAGTTTTCAACAAAAAATTAACCTAAACATTACATATTTACCTATATACAGGTAAGTCGACGTCAAGCCGGAATCGGGTGATAGACCAAATCATAACAGTTACCAGAAAAATATAAAAAAAATCATGTATTTTTCAAATTATAGACATTTCTTTTATTTTCGAGAAAATGTACACCTTGTGATGACTTTTTAGCTCCTGTTGCTACAAATCTTTACTTTTTTCAATTTTATTTTTCTTATGTAATCCCGAATATTGCTTATGTAACCTGCTGCTTAAATTCTAAGCCAACTACTCCAGCTTGGAAGAAAATGTCACATTTTGCCGAACCAAGAATAGAAAACTAGCACTTCACCCAACTTTAATTGACTGTAATGAAAACAAATATACTACCCCAGTTTGGCAAGTAACTTTAAAAGTTGACGCAGTTAATAAGGATTCTAAAATGGTATAACACTAGCTACATTATTTCTTACATTACGGAAAAACAATTTTTTTTCTTCAAGAACCCCAGTTTCGAAAAATATCTTTTTACCTACTAAAAATGATTTTAGTGTACCCAAAGCTTGCCGTAAGACCGTAACTTTAAGATTTTAGTTTGAGTGAGACGGAGAGTCATTACATGAAAGTTGAGTGAGACAGTTTTCCAGGAATACACAGCAGCTCATAGAAGTAGATAAAATAAAAGGCAATACACTTCCGGAAGGTTAAAATTACAAAACATTATGACTCCATATTTCTTGCGTATTTAATTTTTTTCACTAAATGACTTTTGTCCGCATGAATACTACAAAAAAAAAATTTTTTTTTAGACTGTCAATTTGACAAGGTTGACGAAAGAACGATAAAAATCCGGAATATAAAATTTACAATAGCGACACCTTACAGGAAATAGCCTAAAAGCGCAACTTAAGTGATTAAGCTTAGTATGGAGTTCGGGTATTGGTAAAATCTAACGCGGTCTCCAAAAAATAACATTTTAAATGCGGTATGGGGAAAAACGACGTCACAGCTGTTAAAATCACCATTAATCGGAAATATTTTTAAAAATCTTAAATGATTATTATTTATAATGGGTATAAATCGTCAAATCGACGACGATATTGTTGCTGCGGTAGGTCTAAGTGTGTATCTTTGTTAAGGAAATCCACGGGAAAAACTAAATAAGCTCACTTTGCCAACAATTAAAGAAATGTCAAAATCTTACCAGCATTTTTATGCTTCAAGCCTAGTACCGAGTTCGAGTAAAATGTGGCATTTCCATACAAATTTTAGCGCTGGTAAAAACGCAAGCAAATATTTTACTAAAGATTTTACAAGTGCAGTACGGAGTTCTCTGGTAAAAAGTGAAAATTTCTCTATTTTAAGATAGATGGCGCGTTGTATGTCTCAACTTATTTTACTGAAGATTTTAATGCGCTAAGCATTAAAATGCTGGTAAAATTATGACATTTCCTATTTCGATGACAATTTTCAGATTGCGTTTTTTTTTGTAATTTTTTTCGGAATTTTCAGATTGTTTTTCTTAATTTTTTGAAGCATTTAGTTTCTCTTGATAATTTTAAGATTAATTAATTGTAAATTTTAAAAATGTTTATCTAAACTTCATAAACAATTTGAAGTTTTTCAGCGTTAAAACACACATTTGTCACCTTGTTTTCTCCAAATTAACATACATCTAAATTTTACCAGCGATTTTAATGTAAAATATTTGGAGACCGCATTAAATTTTTCTTTGCCTGAACTCGATACTAGGCTTCATTCATTAAAATAGTCAGAAAAATAAGGCGAAACTTACAAAACGCCATCTATCATGTAGTATTGAAAATGACAGTTTTTACTACTGAACTCCGTACTGGACTAGTAAAGACCTCCGTAAAATTTTTGATTGGGATTTTATCAGAGGTAAAATTTATATGGAAATGTCACTTTTTACCTGAACTCCATACTGTTTTACTTCAACTCCGTACTAGGCTTAATTGTCGCATTTCAAAAAGTAATCAAAATTAAAAACACCTATTAATATTGAAGTTTTCTTTTATATCCGCCAAACTTATGTAGAAAGCCTAGTAGTGGCTGTGATGCCGCCATTTGGTAGAAATTAATTTTTTTAATATCTTTTAAATCAACTGCCGAGGTTTACCAGAATTTTCTCTCAATTTTAATATCATTATTATTTCTAATTTGATAATTAGTTTTTAGAAAGAATCTTTGAGGAAAGAAGAAGCGCTTTTCTTTCGGGTTGTTTATTCATGGCCTCATGGCCTCTTCTGTTTCTACTCAGTAGTCCTGTCACAGTTTTTTATTTGATTGTTGCCATTATTTCCTCCTTTTTCCATGTTTTTCAAAACGATACGTTTTCGGAAAAAATTGTTCAGGAAGGCAGAAGAAGTGATGCACACAATATTGTTTTGGAGGTGCAGTGCCGCTACGATGCCGTAGTGGCACACCTGGTGCACATAATATGGACACTCGGTGCCGCAAAGTCACCGGACGTATGTGTGCAGTGCTTAGTCTAAAGGCTGAACCACAATGGACATAAAGAACTTTACGAGTTTGAGCGAGACTGTGGTTTACTTATTGATGATTGACGCTTTTTCCCTAAATAGACACCACATTCCATGAGAGTTATTATCTTGACATTATTTTTTTCTATTTTACAGTTGTGAATTATGACCAATGTAAAATGGGGTGGATTTTAGGTTATTATCAGTTTCCGTAAATTTTTTGCTTTCACAAGTTTCAATAGAAAGAATAATAAAATTTCATTTTTATGAGGCCTAAATTTTGGTACATTTTAACAACATTGAAACGGCCTCACAATTCATTACAAAAACAAAGTGCAGTGTGAGTCTTTTCTATTCACTTTACAAACTCACATACTTTCTTCAAAACGGATAATACCTCACAATTATGTTGGTCTTAACTCCTTACACATAAACGGGTGTCACAAATATTGAAGCGAAGCTGTTTACTATATCATCGAAGTAGTAAATGTATCAAAACGAACCAACTTAGAACTCCACTAAAATTTAAGGATCGAGTAGGAATATCAAATTCAAACAACTATGCGTGACCAGAAATTCAGCCGAACCATATCAAAATTATGAATTGATACAATTCTGTAGGTATTTCTAACGGAACTGTAACCCGTTGATAAATGGTACACATTCGCGGGATATGTGGAGGGTGTGTTCGTGTGAATTATCGAATACAAAAAAAAAATAGGACAGATTTAGTTAATGTATATCCGGAGTTAAGGATCCATAAGCAAGATGTTTTATCTTTTATGAGGTTAGGTATGTATAAAAACCGTTATATCTCTGGACAGGGGACTTCATTCCCACCCGTCTCTTCCCTATAGAACAAGAACAATAATTAGCTCCCTAATTTATTACTATTATTTCCAGAATTATGGCAATTCAAAATTAAATACTTTTCACAGGTAAGCAAATTTCGTTATTCGCCTTCTTCTTGACCTTCTTCTTTTTCTTCTACTACTTCTTCTTAACTGTGACCATTAGCTTCAAATTTGAAATTTGACCAAATCTGTCTGTGGCCACATTGTGGTCTGTGACTTTTTGACGGGCATGTAACTTTGGCAGAACATTTTCTTTCCTTCAAACGTATGCATCCAAAATTCTAGGGTGCTCCTGGATTAATGAGCTGAAACACAAATGGAGCCTTCTCATAAGGTTTATTGCTATCTTCGACTAAAACTATATAGAAAAGGCGAATTACGCACAATTAAAGTATTTTTACAACAATGTAACAGCTTCAAGTTGCTTATAGTAAGAAACCTTATTCGTGAGGAAAGAAGAAAATGCATCCGATTTTTAAAAATTTGAATAAATTAATGTTTTTTTACTAGTCTCCGGGTAAAAGAAATAGTGCTGATGAGTTATAAAGGAAAAAAATTCTTCCCTCAAGTTGGCAGCCATTGAGCTTGAGGTTGGCAATTTAATTAAATTTCATCTTAAGTCGACCTAAAGCAGCCACAAAACCTAAAGTTCTAATTGGTTCTGCTACATTGATTTCTACATTACAAACAAATCTCAAGCTAGATTTACTTGGGCCTTAGTTTACAATCTGATCTTCAATTGAAATTTTATATGAGAATTATACGAAGGAAAAATTTTCTATATAAAAAACAATCTTCTACTTCAATGAATATAAAAAAAAATTAAAAAAAAAGAAAAAAAAAGAAAGAAAAAAAAGCAAAAACCGCAGCAGCATTACAAATTTTTTATATAAAATAAAAAAAGTCTTAAACCCTTTCAGAATTATAAATTTCTGACAAAGTCAAAAATTGTATTTCAAACTTCGGCACATTTCGAAAATTTAAAGTTGTAAAAATTAATTTTGAATATGACTATATTTCTAACCCACCACCACCCTCGTTCGTTCCCTTCAAAATTAAATTCAAATATTCAAACAGGGTCTCATTTTATGCATTACCTTTTGATAGAGAAAAACTTTCTAGAACATCTCTCGTGTTGTTGAAGTTTTAATTATACTCACTTCAAAGTTTATATGGAATGTTAGAGAACCTGATTTCATGAGCTTCCTTCCTGTCTACACAAATAATAAACACAAAAGCCTAGATAATCGCTCCATTTACCTAAGTTCAGTTATTCAATTTATTTAGCCCGGCATTCTATTACAAATTCATAAGCTTTAATGTTACTACACGGCGATAATATCATCTTCGTCTACGTTATTCATACGCACGCACATACGTATATATACTGTGTGTAAATATACACATCTATAGGTATAAGAAAATTCCCTAAAGCAAGCAAGATTAACTCAGCACATTGCTCAGCAAATAATATTTCCTCATTATAGGCGTCTACACATTATCTCACCTCAGAAACTCCAGTAATTCCCATGATGATGAATTAATTTGTGATTAATTTGCAATTCCCGGAGGTACAATTAACGGGAAACAAGGGGACATCAGAGTCAGAACTTCGAATATCTTCTCTCACTGAAAATATTATTACAGTGCCGAGTCCCTGAAAAAGAGTCCTTCGAACATACAGTTACCTTTCAGAAATCACTCTTGAATATTCGGCGAGACCTAACTAGACCATGCTTGGTAGACCGCAGGAGTTAATGAAGTTTTCTGAAGTAATTCTGTCTGCTAATGCATTTCTCGCCTGTATAAAGTACAAAGGTGATCAAAGGAACTTCGGGCAGCTTGTAACATTTAATAGATTTCTATCATAAAGGCTGGAATTTAGGGTTAGCACTTATCATAGAGAGCATACTATGAGTAAATGAATAATATACGAGATTGAACATAACTTAAGAGAAGCAATATCAGTTATATATATGTATATATACATATACGTGAGAATCATGAATATCTGTTTATTTGGAAGTGTGTATATACGTCATGTACTCAAACATGTCAAGAGAATTTTTGGGAATTTTTAAGTACCACACCACCAACTTATTGCGTATGGAGTTTTTGACATTTAAATCATGAAATCACCACGGCTTATATTATTTGACAGCTTACGGGAGAGAAAACACTGAGCACAGGCCAAGTAAGGAATCACCAAAACCACAGGAATTGCATTACCTACAAAGTCAATTGGTCGAAATACTCCTAACACGTCATGTTAAATATATATACCAAAGTGAAGAGACCTCGTGCGCCGGATTCACTAACACAGAGAGCAGTGGAGTTGTGGAGATGAGAGTTCCTTTGACACTTAACTGTCCTTTCGGAATTCTGTAACTCGGGGAATTTATATTGAGAATTACCAAACTCTCTATTCCATTCGTCAAAACTCTCGGCTGTTTTAATTGTGGAGAAGTAAAAAGAATATTTCTCAACTGACCTAGGATTTTCAATTTAAATTATAGATTCACCTCATTGTCTGGCGATGTTTACAAATAATGGAAATCCTTGCATTACTTACAGAGAAATATCGGTTTTGGTGTCTCAAGGAACCCGCTAAAAATTTAAAACACACGAAAATGGTCAATTTGGTCTTCTTCCAGTACAGAAAGTACAGAAGAAATGCTATCAAAATTTTAAATATGCACGTTAAAGCTTGAATATAGGATTAAATCGCATCTACATTTTGTTCCCTTATTTGATATGTACTTATTTTTTAAATTCGATAAATGGTTTTTGGAGATAACTGCAAAACAAGTGAGTTAGTCCTTCTTAAGATGCAAAAATGGCCTTTTTGGAACAAAAATGAAAATGTTTTCAACTCATCATTATCAAGAACTGGTAAGTCGTTGAAAATCACTTTCCATGAGAAAATGTTCAACACAGATTTGGTACTAGGCGATGTGAAATAAAGAACGGAAGAAATATATGCAAAATATAGGAACTGGGGTGTATATGACCCAAGTGCAAAAATCCGTCTTTCGGTAGTAAAAAGTCAGCTATGAAGTTAAAACGATAAAAAAATACACTACTCGATTACACGCTTGTCCCTCTTAATATGATACCAAATATGACATATTTTGGACAACCCCAATTGGGGTGGTACGTCCCCCCATCCACAAAAGCCCCTCCCCCAAAAGTTTTTCATCCATATTTTTGTACTCTAGACCCTAAATCCGAAAGAAAAAACCCTAAAGCTCTACGACCCTCCCACACAGAGTTACCCGTCCTTCAATATTGCGACTCTTCTCACGTTTTCCTTAATTCTCCAAGAATCCCTAATGCAGAGTTAGGGAATTTTAATCGGGGAAAACGAAAATTCTCATCTCCCAAACTCTCCGAGCTACAGAAGAATCTGGCCCCTGGTGTGACTTATCGTTTTAATTTTTCAAACGCAATCGCGCAGCGGCAACTTAAAAATGCCGCGCCGCGCCGCTCCCGGTGTGACACCCACTTAAGCGGCATACAGCCTGTCCCATAGTTTACTCAACTAGTACAGAAGACTGTCGCTCTCAGACGCAATACCGGCACTTTCAGCCTAGTCTAGAGAACACAGTAAGAAGGATTCCTCTTTTTTTTTAATATTACTCTACTCATTTACAAATGATGCTTTCAAATCAGATTCATCATCTTTTGTGTGAGAAGATTGATCACCACACTACTTTCTACCATTCTCTCCGAATCTGTCTTTTTATGTGTACCAATTGAGTCATTGACGTATAATACGAATGGACTGAGAGTTCTTGCTTCAAAAATGGCACAAATTTTGAACAGAGTATGAAAACTCTGTATTTCATACAATTGCACACTAGTTAATTATTACTTGTCGATTAAAAACATGTTGAAAAATTTTATTGCATTAAATGAAAATTGGTTAGGAAGATAAAACTTGTCCTAATTAGCATAAAAATTAATTTTTAATGTTACTGAAAAATGTGCTCCTCTGCAGATTTGATGTCAAACTTTAGATTAGACGAATATAAACAATATATTTGTCTGATTTTTATTTCAATTTCATTAATTCCATTTAATACAACCGTACTGTTTCCAAAATTGGTTGCAGTTCAGCGTATATTTTGAGCTTGAAAGGAATAAACAGATTCTAACCAAAATTCGTGACATTTTTTACTATAGGAATTAGATAGGATGGCTATCGGATATACCTACGTATCTGACGAAGTTAAAAAAAATCAGAGAAATGGAGTTCAAAATGGCATTTTTTATACAATATCCTCTTAGTTCAGTAAACATAAGCAAAACTATAAAAAAAAATTCCAATAGAAAAATGGCTCAATGAGCTGAGTGCGATTTCTGAAAGCTCTCCGCTTGTATATGTTGGGGCAAAACTTGAAAAAGTGTTGCCATACCGATTTATAAAGGTTTCATTAAATAGAGATATCTCATCAACGTGAAAACATACGAAGTCTCACGATACCTCATTGAACACAGAATTAAATTGGCTACAATTTTTATGCACACACTTTCCTGATAACGTCTTCTTTCTTATACTGAAAATTCAAGGTCAAATGTAGAAAAATTATTTTGTTTAGTGTTTAAGGCTGAATGGCAGCAAATAAAGCTCTTGATTGCGAGCTTCCATTTAACTATGTAGTAGTAGCGTGAGATTTCATACAAAGCTTTCGATTTAGTGCCACACGCAGAAGCAGTACTCGCTGTATATAACATGTTCCATCAGCAGTACATAATCAAAGATTTATTGACTATTGACATGGCAAACATTTTTTCTTCTATATTTTCCCCTAGAAAACAGTTCTGCCATATTGATGCCGAAGGGTATAGATTTGTTGTTGTTTGTGTCAGAATTTAATTGCGTAAACAGTTTTTGTATTTTTATATTTGTTTTAGGATCTTTATATGACATCCCCTGTCATCTATGTACATATGCATATACACAACGGTTCAAACAAATTGGATTAAATATGGGACAACATATTTTCTTAGAAATTTATTAGAATTTGTATATTGGTGGCTGACAAACAGTTGGATTAGTTTTAATATGAGTACCTTGTCTGGACTGCTACCAATTTTTTATGATCATAGAAAAGAAAAAATTTACTTGAAACCTTTTCTTTTTAAAATTGACGCGGTATTGTGGCTGGACTGACAAAGGCCAAAAATAGTAAAGCATTCATTTTGTTCACGAATTTTTATGGACACTGCACTGGTCCAACTCAGGTCTTGTAAAACAAAAAAAAAACAAAAAAAAAATGCACAATTCAATTGAACTCAATAGACCTATTTATTGCCCCTTTAATTTCAAGTTTCCTCTGCTAAACGCTAATGATGACTGAAGATTTGTCTGAACTATACTAGCAGGACCGTAGACTAGCTGAATGCATGTATTGATTTCATATGTATACAAAAAGTGATTTTTATAAGAACAAAGTTGTTAACAGTTAAATAAGTTTAAACTAGAGTACATATAAATAAATGCAATACTTTCAAACTGACTATACAATGCAAAATCTGAGAGTTGTTGCATTAATGATTGGTATGGTAATAGTACTTATTTTGTTTTTATTTTGATTTATGTGAATTCTTCAACACATTTTTTAGAAATTTATCATTCTTTAAATTTTCTATATTGATACTTATGGTATGCCTTGGTATTGATTTTATATATCTATAGAGACTAAACTGGATAGTACCATAGATGGCATAAGAACTAGATGTCGCATAGCATACCGTAGGAAAGTATACAGATTTTAAATGGCTGGTCCATTCCGGAATATACGACAACATGTTTCTGAGGCACCGAGAACAAATGTTGCTTTAACATCAGTCACAGCACAACATATTCGGTGCGGTGGATAGGGCGTAAACGCACTCACAACGATCTTCATTCAATAGATGCTGGCATGGGTCGCTGTGGTGCCTGGAGACGAGCATTATCTATGAGTAGAGAAGTAAAGGAAGGGAACCGCAAAGTTTGCGTACGTGAATGATGCATTTTAAATGTGTGCAAATGTATGCAAGGTGGCGTTGACTGATGATGGCCATACAATACGCGCTGTATTTCCAAAAACGAAACAAGAAAGAAGTAACGTTTACGGCCCACCGCACCGAATATGTTGTGCTCAGTACAGCAACATGAAAAGAAAGATGATGAGAGTTACGTCGGGTAATTCATATTTTCCCGCATCTTCAAATGTTGAAGCAGTCGACCAAATGTATATAAAACTGCTGTTAAAGAAACATTTGTTCTCGGTGCCTCAGAAATATGTTGTGGTCTATTCCGGAAAAGACCAGCCATTTAAAATCTGTATACTTTTCTACGGTATGCTATGCGACATCTAGTTCTTATGCCATCTATGATAGTACATACCTTGTTTAGGAAAATAGTCTACCAGTAATTTTAAACGTGGATCTTTATCTTTTCAAGGGCTAAACTTACTATATATCTTGCGGAACAAAATCATAAAATAGTTTTGATTAAAAAGTAATCTTAATTAAATGGATAGTTATCAATTTAAAGAACCATTTTCTAATCCAAACAATTTTAAAACAAATCCATTCGTAATTGTCCAGTGCAATGCGGTGTATTTCCTAGAAACAGGAGATTAACTCAAGCAAATAAAATCAGCAATACTAACCAATAGTACTAATAAACTAAAGTATACTATTCAAAATTATGCACATACCCATTTGATCACTTTAATTATTTCGTTTGCCGAATACACCTAGAGCAAAAAAATCCAAGAATTTGCATGGATTACAAACAAAACAAATTCTCAATCTCAAACAAATACCTACAGTATCGTGTAAAACATTAGCAACGCATGAAAAGAGAAAACTAAGACCTAAAAAAAAGCAAACATTTTATTTCAACAATCTTTTTTTTCGTTTTCTAACAAATTGCAGTGAATTTAATTAAATTAATTTCAAAAATAATTTTTTTTCGTTCCAAAAATTAAATTTTGTTTAAAAAATTGGTAATATATTTATTTTGCGTGGTGCAAAGCAAGAGCAACGTTCAATTTGATTTTAATATTTTGTGAAATATCCTTTTGCTTTGATGACTTGGGCACAGGGGTTTGGCATGGACTCGATTAATTTCTTAATTATCCCAGAAGAAATATTCTCCCATTCATATTTGAGGTTTTCCATTAATGAGGCCTTATTAGGAAATCTCCGGCCCCTAATTTTTTGTTTCAGAATCCCCCCCCAGATTTTCGATGGGGTTCAAATCAGGTGATTGGGCCGGCCAATCCATGACTTGAATCCAATTTTGCGGAAACCATTCCTGAACCACTTTCGATGTGTGTTTCGGATCATTATCCTGTTGAAACACCGATCTTCTGCGTGCGGCAACATAATAGTCTCCAGAATATTTTTTTAACGGAACCGATCCATAATTCCATCAATTTGCTACAGAGGACCAACTCCACTGTTTGAAAAGCACCCCCACACCATCACATTTCCACCCCCATGCTTAACTGTAGGGGTACAATATCGACGATCAATTCTTTTTCCTCGGGGTCTTCTAACAAAGCGAACGCCGTCTGAGCAAAATAGATTAAATTTGCTCTCGTCACTAAATAAGACGGTTTTCCATTTTGAAGTAGGCCAGTTTACATGGTCCAAGGCAAATTTTAACCTAAATCCCGAGTATTTCACAAAATAATACTATAAAACAAAGTTACAAGAACATACCTCCTTTTGACATGCCTTTTTTTCAACAAGTTCTTAAATTATTTTTTATAGCCCGCCTTCTTATAGTGCTTGGATTAACTTTTAAGTTAAGCTGCCGGATGATTTCAGGTGCAGACGTAAACGGGTGGTTTCTAACTATTGAAAGCATTTTTCTATCCTCCCTCTCTGTTGTAGCCCTTGGACGTCCACCCGAATGAACCGTCTCCGTATGCGCTGTTTCTCGGAATTTCGCAAGTAATGACTTAAAATTGATCGGTTAATTCCATATTTCTTTGCAACACTATATGGTGTATTTCCTGCAAGCACTTCTTGAATTAATTTAAATTTAAATTCAGCTCTGTATTTTGTTGGTGCCATTTTTTGAAATCTCGTATTTTGACCAATCTTATCCATGAATTAGTGCAAACTGAACTAGTTTCTCTAGTTCTTAGCGTAGATCAATGTATAAAGCAATAAAAAGGCATATACTTCTAGGAAGTACAGTTATATAAGCTAAAATGATGTAAGCGTTGCTATTGTTTTGCATGCCCGCACCATCTCTGGCTTACTAATTCTTGGAAAAATTAGTAGTGTTTGTAAAGAGCTACATATTGTTTCATATATATTGAATGAACTTTACTATGCTTAGCAGGAATATAAAAAAAGAATTTGTGAAAATACAAAAATTCTATAAGACGTTGCTATTGTTTTGCACGATACGTATGCAATAAAAAAGTGAAAAGAGAGAAAAATTCCATGTAATTTTCCGTCGGCTTATATTCTAAATAAATATCTTTCGTCTCTTTTTAACTAAACCATAAACGAAAAATATTAACAAATATTTTCACTTTACTCTCATTGCATTCCTAATCCACTCCAAGAACAAATTTGCACACACAGCTAACAACAGACGGGCTTTCGCGCCGTCAATATACATTATGTACATACGTGTAGGATAGATACTAATTTTTAGAACCACATAAGATAAATTTTGTTTGGCTTTTTTACTGGAGCCTAGCGCCATCTCGGAAAGCATTCGAGAATTAAAATTAATAAAAACCAATTTTATCTTTCACTTTTTATCACGATAGAGGCTTACAAAGTGATTTTTATAAAATAAATTATTATCGGGATTTATCCAGTTTTTGGGCCACTGAATACATTCACCTCAGTCTTCATTCTTGTTTTAATATGATCGTTTAGTAATAAATGTTATTCAAGTTACAAGAGTTTCAATCTTAATGTTATGTAAGTAATTATAACATGAAAAATATTAACAAAATTCGAAAAACAGCTCCAGTACCATTCACAAATATGTTTGGAGAACTTATGTACGAAAAATAATAAAAATTTGTGTGTACATGCAAGATTTTTTAGAGGAGGAAGGAAAATTACGCCGTTTTTTTAGATTTTTGATTTTTAGAAAAAATGCAACATCTTTTTCAAAAATCTAAGCCCGGTAGCATTTGAATTGAAGAATTTCTAATATTTACCGAAGGTTTCGAATCAATATCATGAAAATTGTGGAAAATAGAAAGCCATAACAGTATTTTTAAGGAATTTAACGATACGTAGTTAAAGAAATGTGTGGAATAAAACTTACAGAAAATTTTAGTCTTCGTTCATGAAACTGATGCAATCTCATAGCTCTACGTTCGCTGAGATGTCTTAGTTTTACGAAATTAACACCACGTGGAAAAAAATAATTTTTACAAACAAAAGGCAGCTCTTTGAGGAATCCATTATAAATATCTTATTTTACCAAGAGTAAAAAAAATTATTTTAAAACTCAACAATTTTAATTTTTCTGTAGATTCCAGATTCAATTCATTGGTTATAAGCAGAATATTGATACTCCTTGACAATTTCCGCATATTGGATAATAAAGAAGTCCTGCTCTTTCAGATTACATCTGGTACTGCCAGAACAATTTCAATCAATCTAGTTACTGACATTGAGACTCCTTTTTTAGCTTCCCATCCCCAATTCGTTGCATTAAATTTATTTCCAAACCAAGCCTTCACTTGGTGATAGTTTCTAAATGAATGTTGATCTGCGGCAGCTCTAGTTGCGGAGAACAAACGCTAATTTAAATTTGGAATGCAGTTGTAATTTTCCAATCATTTGGTTATATGTATATTTGATATCTAGACTCATCCAATGCTGCATTAGTCTTTACGTTAAACAAGTCACAAATAAATTTAACTCCACTAGATCCTATTTGATTTTTAGTGATATTCTGCTCATAAAACACGCGTCGGGCTTCTCGGCCATCATCACTTTCCTGCGGAATTCAGCTTGATGCATTTCTATAACCTTAAGTAGTTATAAATAATTTACTTAACGTATGGGGATTTAAATCGGCACAAAATTAAAACAACCATAAATTTATGTAAAGAAAGAAAATTGTTTTTATTTCATTGTGACTCCTTTAAAACTTCATAAATTAATGAATAAAAAAATTTACACCCAGTCTGTTAGCCTTACGAATTTTTAGTGGGAGCTCTTTCATAGCCTTAGTAAAAACTTGTATGTTCAGAGTTTTGATGACGTTTCTGATCCTATTTTCGAGATTTTTCTTTGTTTTCGCCTGAAATCCATTTGCATATACGTTCCTCTTTAAATTGGCCCACAAGTCTTCTATTGGCCGAAGCTGTGGTATATTCGGGGGATTATGGTCTTTCGCTACGAACGGGATGTCCAACTGATGCATTTTGTCTATTGACTTTTTAGCGTAGTGTGCAGAAGCTAGATCGGGCCAAAAAATCACCTCGGCTGTGCTATGAAGTTTTAAAATGAAGTTCTTCACTTCTGGCAGACAGACTTCAGAATAACGGTCAGCATTTACGGCCAAATTCGATGAGAAAAACCTCGGGCACGACATTCCCTCAGAGCTGATGGCCAACCACACTAAAATTTTTTCTGGGAACTTGGTTGTAGCAGACATCTTCACATGATCAGCAGCAACTGATTGAGGAGTATCGTAGTAATGGTGCCCCTGCCACTCGTTACCATCAAGAGTGAAATATGACTCATCATCCATTATAATTTTTACTTTACTTTGTGGGTAAAGAATATTTTTTGCTATCAATTTCACTCTTTGCTTTTGCACAACCTCCTGATTTTTGGACACTTTAGGACACTTCTTTCGAGCTTTACGCATTATATTCATTGAAAGTAACTCTTTTTTCACTGTCTTGTGGTCACAATTAAATCTTCGTCCTAGACTTCGATAACTTTTAGCAACCTTTCCCACTGTGATCCTCTTCAGTTCACGCCTAACTTTATTGCTTGAAAAAGGATTATCAGACCGTTTTGTTTGTTGTTTTTTATATGAAATATTGTTTTCCCGTCTTTTTAGAATACTATACACTGTTTTTCTTGAAAATCCAACATCTTGGAAATATCGCAGAATGTCCGATTTAGAAGCTAATGGGTGTAAATCACAATATGAAAATATAATTTTTCGACGCGCTTCGTCATTTACTTGCATTTTTCTGTTGTGACGGACTAAATTGCACGCAAGACTGATTAAACCAGTAGAGAAAGCTCAGACAAAACTAAATTATCTAACGGGATAAATTTTAGAATGATACAAAGTGATTCAAGTTAAAATGAGTTTTGTGCCGATTTAAATCTCCATACGTTATTAAACCAGTCGCCCAGAAATGCTGTTCGCGGTGCTACACATGTAATGTCCTTTAGAATTTTAGCGAATGTTATATATCTATGGGCATGTATTCAATAAATCAATCAAGTGCCTAGAACCTATTTTCCTGTATAGGAAAACTGATAGGGCAAGATGCAATAGTGAAATGAATAATTTTGGTCGTATAGCGGATATAATGCAGTGATTAATGAAGTGTTTTTCCCATCTCTTCTTTTCTGTATTAACATGCTCATTTCGTTTGTGGCACTCATGGTGTCAATGAATATTTGTAGTGATTTTAGAACCAGTTTATTTCCACCTTCTTCCATTTCATCAAAAGATGTTATATTGAAAAATTGTGATGTGTCTTCTTTAATAATGGCGGCTGCTTTCACTATTCGAATCCTTTTCAGCAAGCAAGATGATACTCGGATGATTCACGCATCATATTTCAGAAAAGACAAATTTTATCGCGGAAGATTATCATCTTCCTCCTTCTGGAAGGGATGTGTCCCGAATGCAATACTTCTTGATGAATTGCTTTCATATCATCTAGAGAACACGGAGGCAATACCTGCAGAAGATAAGAGAAGATATAGTTCAAAAATCATGTTGTTGAAGTATCAAATGAGCATTGCCTGGAAAAGAGGAAAGCGATATCTCCAAAATGTATCTATCGATAATATCGTATTGATAATAGAAGGCATTAAATTATTTTTAAATAAAACTTTATAAATGAGTGGAGTAAAATATAATATACTCGTATGTAGGAAACTTTACTATAATTTACTCCGAACATTTATTAAACCTGAATGAACAAACCTAAATTTTCAGGTAACGTATATTCTTCATTAAAAATAAACATAAACCGGGGTTCGCCCTTAGTTATCGTCCTCTTTTCGTCTGGAGGAAAAGCACATAATTCCTTTTGTTATTTTAATTTATTGCCGTTTTGTCAACTAGGTAAATCTGAAATTGTAAGCAATATCGTCCGCTTTTCATCTGGAGGAAAAAGGGTAAAACTGCAATTGGAAGCACTCACATTTCATGTAATGACTCGCCATCACACGGCAAGCTTTGGGTACACTATAGAATCATTTTTAATTGGTGAAAAGAAATTTATCGAAACTGGGTTTCTTGAAGAAAAAAATTGTTTTTCCGTAATCTAAAAAATATTGTAGAAAGTGTTATACCATTTTAGAATCCTAATTAAATGCGTCAACTTTTAAAGTTACTTGGCAAACTGGCTCTGGCGTAGTACATTTTTTTTCATTACAGTCAGTTAAAGTTGGGTGAAATATAAATTTTCTATTCTTGGTTCGGTAAAATGTGACATTTTCTTCCAAGCTGAAGCAGTTGGCTTAGAATTTAAAGCAACAGGTTACATAAGCACTATTCGGGATTACATAAGAAAAATAAAATTGAAAAAAGTAAAGATTTGTAGCAGCGGGTGCTAAAAAACCATCACATGGTGTACATTTTCTCGAAAACAAAATATCACAACAAAACTATGGAACAATTTCCAACGAAAACTATTGCATGCGAACAAGTCAGGGCTCTACCTATGACGTCACACAGCATTGCTAGCTATTCGCCACTTACAGTGTATCTCCACTCAATATGAAATTCTGTTTAGCCTAAGGGAAGCAATTGAAAAAATTCTTCTATGGAACCTACAATCACAGCTCTACTGGTGGCATGTATTAGGTTAATTTCATTCATATGATAACATTTTTCTTATAATAGATCATCGCTGTATATGTTTTAACTGGATGCATTTTTATTTCTGCTTCCATAAATTTCATGTCCAATTTCATGTCGGTAGGTCGATTAGAAAGCATGTTCGCGAGGTGGAATTGTAAATCATTGAGAGGACTTTCTTTTCTTCTGGGTAGGGGAATTTCATTTTAAAACAGAGACGTCTTGTAATATGATGACAAAAAAATGTGCAGTCGGGGGCAAATGAGCGTTCATGTCGGTAGGTCGATTAGAAAGCATGTTCGCGAGGTGGAATTGTAAATCATTGAGGGGACTTTCTTTTCTTCTGGGTAGGGGAATTTCATTTTAAAACAGAGACGTCTTGTAATATGATGACAAAAAAAGTGCAGTCGGGGGCAAATGAGCGTTCATGTCGGTAGGTCGATTAGAAAGCATTTTGGTTGTGGGCTGGCAAATATGTTCGCGAGGTGGAATTGTAAAGCATTGAGGGAACTTTCTTTGCTGCTGAGTAGGGGAATTTCATTTTAAAACAAAGACGTCTTGTAATACGATGACAAAAAATTTCAGTCGGGGCAAATGAGCTTTCATGTCGGTAGGTCGATTAGAAAGCATTTTGGTTGTGGGCTGGCAAATATGTTCGCGAGGTGGAATTCTAAATCCTTGACGGGACTTTCTTTTCTTCTGGGTAGGGGAATTTCATTTTAAAACAGAGACGTCATGTAATATGATGACAAAAAAGTTCAGTCGGGGGCAAATGAGCTTTCATCTCGGTAGGTCGATTAGAAAGCATTTTGGTTGTGGGCTGGCAAATATGTTCGCGAGGTGGAATTGTAAAGCATTGAGGGAACTTTCTTTTCTTCTGAGTAGGGGAATTTCATTTTAAAACAAAGACGTCTTGTAATATGATGACAAAAAATTTCAGTCGGGGCAAAGGAGCTTAATAAAATTGTCATGTTTGAAGTTTTCAGCAATATTTTAACGCCTGTCATGAGCAATTTTGGAATTTCTTCATTTCTCCAATTGGAATGCAAATAACAGCTAGCTAGCTTCCTATTTCAACATTTGGGAAAATCTGCAGTTGCATGCAATTAGATTATAATTATATGTAAAGTGCATGAAATTTTGAATATTTTTGGTTACCAGTTTTCTTCATGTTTGGTTTCGGGCTTAAATTTTTACTTTAAAAAAAAAGATTTTTAAAAAATATTAAATTTGTGTAGTGCGTTAAATAATGTAGTGCATGAAATTATGGTCAAAATAAATGTAAAGTGGATTTTAAATATTTTTAGTGAACAGTTTTTCTTCACGTTTAGTTTCGGGGTTAAATTCTGACTTTTAAATAAAAAAGGCTTTTAAAAACTATTAATATTTGCATAGTGCGTTAAATAGTGTAGTGCACGAGGTTTGCTAATTTTGATTTTTTTGTTCATATTGTTTTTATTTATTATGGCAGAGATTTCTGTTGTAGGGAACTTTTCTGCAATTGACGATCTGTTGCAACGGTCTTTCGGCTCACGTTCGTTTACTGGAAAAAAAAATGATTATTCAAAATGGACCCCGAAGCCTATATTAAATATTTCTACAGAGAGCAGAACATGCACTAGACATTTTACTGTAAAATTGTATGATAACGCCAATTGGCTTACCGGTTGTCAGAATAAGCAAAAACTTTGTTGTTGGCCTTGCATGTTGTTTTCATCGGAAAATAACGTATGGCGAACTTCGGAATTTAGTGACTTAAATAATTTCCATAAAGTAATAGATAGGCATGGAAAAAAATCTTCAGATCACTTCAAATCAGTGCTAGCTCTCACTAAATTTGGTTCTGGTCAAAGAATTGACCAATTAACTGATAGTAATTTCAGATCGTCAATTATAAAGTATAATGAATTAGTTAAGAAGAACCGGGAAATTATTAAAATTTTAATAGATGTAGGAGCAGGCTTTTCGGGGCACAATGAAGCCTCAAATTCAATAAATCGAGGAAATTACGTTGAATTAATTTTGCTTTTGGCCAGATATAACCCAGAACTTAAAAATTATTTAGATACGGCAGCAATATTTTCTGGCTTATCGAACTATATACAAAATGATTTAATAACTGCTATCTCCTGTACACTTACAAAAAAATATATTTTGAAATTCAAAACTCGGAGTATGTTGCAATTATTTGCGACGAAACAACTAACCATTCATGTCGATCACAGTTGTCAACCACTCTACGGTACATTTGTTCTTCCGGAGACATAAAGGAGACTTTTATTGGTTTTAAGAATGTTTCTGACAACAGAACGGCAAGTCGTTTGCATCAACATGTGATGAACGTCATGCAGAGGTTCGAATGCGGTAGTAAGCTAATTTGTTATGGCAGGTAAAGTAAGCGGGCTTCAAACTAGAGTAAGGGCAACGTTTCCTATTGCGCTTTTTGTGCACTGCTTCGCACATCGATTAAAGTTGGTCCTGTCCAAATCATGTGACAAGATTCGTGAATGCAAAGTGTTTTTCCAATCAGTCACCGCTTTTTCAACTTTTTTCAGTCATTCAACTAAAAGAACCGTTGCTCTTGATTCGTTTCTAAAAAGAAGACTTCCCAAAGTAGCTCCCACTCGCTGGAATTTCAATGGCAGACTTATTTTGTCCATTCACGATAATATTGATTCTCTCAAACTTCTTTTTGAATATATTGTCGAAAATGAGGAAGATATTTGGGATAGTGAGACTGTTAACAGTGCTCGGGGTCTTTCGGTACTTTTAAACGATTTTCTGTTTATTTTTCTCCTTAAAATGTTTTCAAAAATATTTCCGCAAACTGATGTCCTTTTTGATATCTTCCAAGCTAAACACAGTGATATTTCCTTTTGCATTAAAAAAATTAGAGACTTTCAAAATCAGTTTCAACATCTAAGAAACAATTTCACCGAAATATGGAATGAAACTTCTTTGCTGTGCGACTTACCGCGTTAACGTAAACGAGTACGTTGTATAGTTGATGGCTCCCAAAATATTGAATTAAGTTTTACACATTTATTCGCTGAAATTATTGATATTATTTATGAAGAAATTAAATCCCGATTTTCTTCCTTAGATAAATTAAAATTTTTAGAGCTTTTTAATTCTTGTAAATTTCAAAATGATACAACGAAATTTCTTGATGATTTGCTTCAAAATCTTGAAGCAATAATAAAATAATAAAAGTTCTTTAAAAACGGAACTCATTGTGCTGTTCTCTGATGACGTCTTGAACGGTAAAACCGTCCAAGAAATTTATCGATATTTTATTAACAACAATTTGCAAGATAGTTTTATTCAATGTTTTAAACTTCTACGACTTATTATAACTTTGCCAGTTACTAGTGCGTCCGTGGAGCGTAGTTTTTCCATGCTAAAAAGAATATTAACTTTCTCTAGAAACTCAACGTCTGAAGAAAGATTAAGTGACTTAGCTTTATTGTCCATAGAAAAAAATACATTAAAAGCTTTCCTTCCCCACGAAGAATTTTATAACGATATTATTGATGAATTTGCCAGTAAAGAAAGAAGAATTGAATTAAAGTATAAATATTAATTAAATTATTTGAATAATCTTTGAATTTCTTGAAAGGTTTTATGAAACATGTGGTTTGATTTTCCTTTTATGCATTTAAAAAAAGTGTTTTTAACGCTTGTTTTTGTTGTTAAATGTGTAAACTTATTGAAGTGGTATTCCGTTTTGTTTATTTTGGTAGTTTAGTTTTATGTAGTTTTAATTTTTTTTTGTGCGCTTTTAAGAATTAATGCTGTCACATTAAAATCTACATTTTTATAATGCATGGTGTATAAAAATGTATTAACATTTAGTTAAGTTCTTTATCTATCTACTAATATTTTAATAAAGCTTACCTATTCGGAATATCGTATAATATATTATATAAGTAAATAGCGATCTGACTATGATCATTTGATTAACTTGATTGACAGCTCGGGGGCCAAAACACTGTATTTAAAAAAAGAACTCAGTATGCCTACTCTCACGTCCTCGATCGTGGTCCTTGGATGCTTTAGAAGCAGCTAACGAGAGGGGTATAGATAATTTATTAGAATAACTGCAATAACTTTCGATGCATGCCTATTTAACGATTTTATAAATTTAAATTTGATTACTTCCCCTCGCATAAAGTCCACGCCACGCCACTCTCTATCTCCCAATTCCGGCTTGACGTCGACTTACAGGACACCATGTATAAGAATCCAGTGTCACTGTGTTTGTACATGCTAATCTCCGAAACCGCCCGACCCATTTCAACGAAATTTTGTGAATGTGTTTGGTTGGTTCCAGCTTGAGAGATAGGGTAGTTTTGGATACTATAGATGGCGCTGTTGTGGAGACATAAAAAACTGCCTGACAACGCGTAAATGTGGAAAGCTGAAACTTCTTAGTGTTGCCATACAAAATGTTGGTTTCTCTTTATATATTTGGAAACTGTCCGAGAACGCGTCGACGTGGAGAGCTCATATTTTGTACACGGCATTTTCGTAAAAATTACAAATACACATCGAAAATGGGACCAGCATTTCATATTTTACTATATATACTGCATGAGAGCCCGTCGACGTAGAGAGCTGCACTCTCCCCCCACATATGAATGTATGCACGCACACTCATACACGCAGACATACATACAACACATAGTGAAACCCTAGAGTACAGAGTCGCGCGATTGAGTCAGGCAGGCGAGATTTCCGAGTGTTTTACATTTAAAATGCACACGGCAAGAAAAGAAGGAAAGAAAGAAAAAAAAAATAAAAAAAAATCAAACTCTCTTTAAAACTTTTCTGAATAAAGATAAAAAATGTGAAAGCGGAAATTGCATGCAGTGAAACAAAATGTCGAACAGTCGAAAAATACCAGAAATTTTCCAATTTTGCTCTACAGCTTCTTAACTTGTCATTAGGTTAGCTTTGATAATAGCTTAGATATTATTTATCTCTAACCACCCCACTCCAGTCCCACCCATCTAGGTATCTATGTTATCGCCGTGCCTCGCCGACGGGATTCCCTAGTTTATATATATTTTCCTTAATTTAGAATAAATGGAAAATTTTTAATATATTTAACACATTCATAATTTTTTTGCTTAAAGTGATCATTATGGATGGTTGAAGCTCAAGAAAGCCTAAACAAGGGCTGCAAGAGATGCACCATCTATGTACATCTGTTTAGACAGCCAAGCTGCGCACACTACCTCCTATTTTTAAGAAAAAGATAAATTTCGCTTTGGCCCAGATGCTGAAAAGAGATGTAAAATTCCTCTCAAATAAAATCCTCATTTTTCCCGAAAATATCAGAGAATCCAGCATGAGTTGTCGCACTTAAACCGAACTGCCTTCTGCTGTCAAGTGAAAAATCGCGTTGGATTGGAAGGGAGCCTTGCATGAAAGTTGTACTATCTCGTGTATTCCCCGGGTAAGTTAACGTTGACTATAGTCTGAAGCTGCTACTCAAAACTTTGGCTACTGCCTGAAAAGAGCAAAGCAACGTTGCTTTGGGTTCGTGGACACGAAGGAGTAATGACGGTAATGAAAACGCGGACGATAAACATAAAATAGAAGCCGAATGACCGTATACTTGTACTTACCCAAAATGCTACATAAATGGGAAATCAGACAACTGGATCTCCACAGGCGTATCGCGAACAGTATTAGACAAACAAGGGAATTCTTCACTCTCTCTCATTTGAAAGCACGGACCAATTAATGGATCTTATCGGACATGCGCTCAGGCTGTTTGCTAACGCAATTACTGGGTATGGCCGCCTCTGTTATTTGTTGAAGAAGAGAGGCCAGTCGGACAGTGAAATGTATCAACTGTGCGAAAAGGGAAATGAACTTCGATGCGTGTTATAATTGAGTATCCAACGCTAGCAGTTTTAAATTTGCAATTCGCTGAAAAAATACTTATCCTCCAAATAAGGTTTACAATCTAACCCCTAGGGAAATAACCGAGCTCGTGAAACGACTCGATTTTGCCCAACTACTTTAAAAGAATTATCAAAGATTACTGGATTTGTCTCATTAAAAGGAAGTTTAAAATTAAAAACTTTCTCACTTCATTAACATAATAATTTTATTTCCCTTTACTTTTTTTAAATTTTTTTGTTTTTTATAAACCACATATAAATTTTCTTCACACGTCCTTTTACAACTAGATTGCTATATAATTGCACAATCCTCATCCATCCAAAGGTATGTGATAATATCGCTCATAACCGTCCTGAATATTACTACTATGAGGTTTATAGGTATAGTCCCGTATAACCATATAGGATAGTAGGACATCATCTTTAATTACATATGCGAAAGTGGAAGCCCCAAAATGAATTTGTTTCAATTTGCACTTTAAAAGCAGTCAGTTGCTCGGTTCCATCCATGTCATAATGTGATTTCCATTTCGCTTTCAACTTGAAAATGATTAAGAGACATAAAGCGAACAATTTTGTTTTCTTAATAATTATTTTTCATGAAATTTTTTTCCTTCCTGTTTTACTAGTAGCCGAGGCGGCTTGAGTGTGTGTGTGTGTGTGTATTTGTATGCATTTCTTGAAGAGAATGGTTGGCGACATTTGTATATTTTCCTCTCGCCACCACCCACATATTTTATTCATTTGGTTTCTGTAGGGGTGAAATTATGTCAACTGTATGGAACCATCTACATGTATGTAGACATATTCACCACTTGAAGTAGTTTTCAAATGAAAATTTGTGCCATTTACAAGAGCTCCTTTCTATGAGCATCATCAGAACGTATGTTACTAACCACATATATACTTACGCATTGCAGTAAGTATGCAATCATTTTACAGCACATAAATCTAGAATTAAAGGCCATGCTGTCATGAGAAGTATAAGTACTCTGCTCTACTCCTGCTACTATTTAACCACTGCAATATCTGATGTGTCAGATAACAGCCAATTTCAGGCGCTGTTCGCGATCCTGTTCATCCAATAACTGAACAATAAATTGCTTTTATAATTTACGATCAACTACCTACTTCAGCAGTGTTCATCAGACACAGCTGCTGAAGGAATTACATGAACGCGACGCTCTACCGAACCGACTATCAGCAGTATTGCTCATTTCCTTTATAATTAAATGAAAGCGGCATTGCTGTCTAGAACGTTGCTGCTGCTGTGGCTCAGGCATTCTCCTCAAATTAATTAAAAGGGAAGCATTAATCTGCATTTGTCGAAAAGACATCGGGTAGAGAGCCAACCAGCCATCCAGTCAGTCCACGGGCTTTTTCCAGAGAATTTGTGCAGAGCTATGTATATATGGTTCGTATTCCCGTATAGAAGCGAGCTATAGCGCTTAAATATATGTCCTCAAATCTAGCTGAGACTCGTTATAATGCTATAAATGAGATGGAGAAAAGAATATTTAATGAGTTTGAGCCTCAAGTCTATGAAAATTCAAGTCCAACACTATAAGTACTTACTTAATACACGCCATCTTTCCCTATTCACCCTTCCTTACCTGTATTCCATACCCTACCATACCAACCCACATTGACGCGCGACACAATGCTTTAAATTAAAATCTAATCCGAGAAGTTTCTTTACGACCAACAAGTACGACGACGACGAAGGTAGGAATACCTACAACAAGAAATAAAATGCATGTAACGATATACATTTGGATAAATACATACCACAAATTTTCTGGAAGAAATAAGGAAACATATACCAAATCCCATTATTATTAAAGTTTTAACAGAGATCCTCGAAATATTTTAAGCTTAGCTTGCGAAGAGTACCGTAAGAAACAACCAAGGCTTGCTTACTCATATTTTCTCGAACCTTATTGTAGGAAAAAAACCTGTGCGAATCAAAATTGAATATTTGAAAGCGTACACCACGATTTTAAGGAATCCTGAAATAAGAGATAAAATTGTATGCGAGAAGAACTATCTATACGAAAGGAAGTCATGATTATGACCCCCTCGGACTTTTCTGCCTTCCCTCCCCCTCCAACAGGTTTCTCTATGGAATCTTTCGAAACGCAATTCAATTTGCATAAAAATTTTTCGTTACCAAAAAAGACTGACCATGCAGAATGCATGTAGCCATAGATGTAGATATTCATATGTATGTACGTATGCGGGTGTAAATTTCACTTAAATTGGAAAACTACACCAGCATCTGGATGGAATTACGATAGACTGAGTAACGGTCTTAGCTAGCAATGTGTGCAATATTCAAAACAGCTAAATGCGAAACTTTACTATTTCTATGAGTATTAAGGAGGTACCGGTGATTGTTGTCGAGCTATTGGATTGCTCGTAGAGGGGTTACGGGGGATACGAGAAAGACTTAGTTTCTACCTATATTGAAAGATTTCTATGTATGCAATCAAGTTCAAATCGACTGATTTCGTGTTAAGTTTATCGTGCAGCACCTGATCTCTCGACCTTTTGACTTTGTTTCCATGCAGGTTCAATACAAGTTCAACTCGAATTAGTGCTAATGGGGAAGCGAGAGTTGAGTTGATCTGAGTTAAATCCATATTACTCTACCAAACCTACAGATTTGAGTTAACTTTTGTGTCAGTATTTATTAGAATTGTGTGAATGTATTTTTTATTTAACGCAAGTGCGGTTACTTCATACGTGTTATTTAAGCTTTTCACTCAACTGAAAAGATGTCCACGGAAACAGCATCCAGTTAACTCAGTCAACAAAACTTGACAAAAACTGAACTCCAACTGAGCTGTGGCTCATGGCAGGGCCACCTTAAAACACAGTGATGCCCTGAGCAGTGTCTCTTCTGTTCAAACTGGTCTATTTTGATAACAGGTGAAGTGAAATACTTATAATTATTATAGTTACCGGTAGGTAACAAAGCATATAATATTAGTTCTAAGCAGATCAGTCATTTAACCCTATATTTCTATTCATGTTCCCATTTAAATCCAATCGATAAACACAAATTGTGATAGACTAACCACCTGTATACACTGGCAACAATAAAGAAGGTCCACACACACATACAATATTGCAAAAGAGAACCCCTTGCGGTAACCAGGACAACAAAGACGGTTCCGCCAGCTCGGAGCGTCATAACGGGCAGAAGCTTCGCCCTACGCAAAATGAATAGATGAACAATAACAATATAATGGACACGCTGCTATAAAAAATGAAATCCTCAGCCCTTTTGCCAAATAACGGGCATAGGTTTCGCCCTACGCAAAATGATTCGATGAAATTTTCCTAAAGTGAATCTTTCCACATTTTATACACATTTTTTCACAGTTTTACTAAAATTCACCCAGCCTAACCGAACACAGAAGGTTCACATCCTATATAAAAAGTTGCCACGAATCACAATTTTGAAGAATTCAGAGCCACACATTTAAGATACATATGCAAAACCTGCCCAAGCAGCATCAAAGCGTGCTTCAAAGTTTTACCAATTATTGCATTTTGTTAACGGCATCTACAAATCGTGCTATCCCGTAGATAGGCTAACGAGGCGAATGTGAACAAGATTGGTGCACCGTGACACGCCAATCGGACACATAACTGCTGAAAATCCTTGTTTCTTTAGTTTCTTTAGTTCTGTAGTTCTTTAGCTATAATTTCGTGTTTACGAAGCTCCTTCAAAATGCACAGTTTGCATATTATTAGTATACACCATTTCCTCTACATAATTACAGAGATCAAAATCGGAGAAACTCAGGACTGGAGTTCTCAGAAGTCACCTTAAACCCTTCTTTCATTTGAGCTACCGAGTACCTACGACGCTTTTTTCTCGTTATGTCAATGAAGTTCCCAAAATTATTCCAGTAAATTTTTATGTAATTAAACGTGTTCTGTTTGATATTCCGGCTATCAAAAATCTAATGATACTCTACCGCTCAGTGCGACGTTTGTAATAATGCCCAAAAAGGTAAAAGAAAAAAGAACTCCACAAACATAAAAGCACGCCTAAGGCAAACGTTAGTTATATACAATTTAATTATTCGTTCTTCAGGATTCAATGGTTGCGTTAATTTTTGTTCAAACCCACCCACACATTTGCCACCTGTTATGCCTCAAAATTACAAAAACAACAACAAAGTATAAAAGCCAATTTGTTACAATTGTAAGTTTTTTCCTGAAGAAATAAACCACATAAAAATTTAAAGTGCGTGAAATCAGACAAGTCCTTGCCACATCTGAAAGGTATTTGAATCGGTTTACCCTGGAATGACGCTGGGTAAGCTATATATGTATAAGAGGTGGTATACGTGTGTCTATATATTGATGTTCCCATAAGCATAGCATAAAAAATGAAATTCCGAAATGCTTCTGGTGGAGAGGACTTTATAAAACCCGCAAACCTAAACCATTTTACATTTCACAATAAGCGAACCTGATCTAACTTGTATTCTTGTTCTCCTTGAATATTGTTGTTCGGTTTTCTAGTCGAAGGCTTTTGTTTTATTGCCTTTCTGCCTCCTCAATATACACCGAACTTGTTGTACAAATGTGCAGACATTCTCCGAAGGCTATTAAGGACATAAAGAATGCGAATTATTCCCCAGGGACTTACCCGTAGAATGGCAGGTGAGAGTGTGGGGGTAAAGAGCGACCAAACACACAAAAACAAACAAAAAACAAAAATATGAAAAAAAAAAAATCCTGAGAAAAACTTTTGGGAGCTTCAGGACGATTACTAATTGTCTGGAGGTTTATGTCTATTCTCACGTGAGATAGGGCACACAGAGGTAGAATAAGTAAGCAGAGCAGAAAATAAATGCCAGATCATAAATAAAAATGGCCAAGATTTCATGAAGGAAAATTTGAATAAATACCTGGGATTTGTTGAATAATTTTTCTTAGTTTGCCTCTATATTTGGTAGAGATATGAGTTTATTTTAATCTGGGCCAACACTTCATTTGAAACTGTAATGTGTCAATTTATTTTTGTTTTCGGTAAATGGTTTTGTTTAATTTAATTTCGTTAGATCCAGGGTAAGTGCAATACATAACAACAGTAAGATCCGACTTTTTGATCCATCTTTCCAATGTCCTAAATAAATAAAAATAGCTTTCCTTCCCTTCTTTTCGTTGGTAAGCGGTAACACTAATCTAGAAATACCTGAGAGATCGGATAACTTGCTTTCCGCTGTCTTCCGAGGTCAATGGAAAAATACTCCCGGAAGTCAGTTGTAGCTTTTATTTACTCGAGTTGCATAGATATCTTGTATTGAGGCCGTTGGTTAGAAGAATTCGTCCTGAAAAAATAAAAGGCGTATTTAAAGCAAAAAAGAGGAGAGGGAAAATACTAGAGCGATGTGAAATGATGTCCCGGACCCACTCTCCCTTTTCACACTCACTCTTTATTATTTTCTCTTCCCCTCTCCCCTACCTATTAAGTGTCCAGCGCTCTAACTGGTAGGGTGGAAAAATTTGTAAATAGTCTATATGACAATAAATCAAAAATATAGCTCTAGTACTGAATAAAGGAAGGCTAGGCTAGGCACCATACCAAAAAAATCCTTAAGCGAATTGCGAACAAACAAACAAAAAAACAAAAAGAGACCGTGGCTCGCTGACCATAAAGAGAGCACTCTAAAAACCCCAAAAAGGAAAAATGTACTTTCTTGACCTTTTGAATATAAAACTTAGACTGTGGAGAAGCTTTGATGTGGTCGCATCTTTATTTGAGTTGGGTGAAATTCTCCTGACAATGAACGAAAAAGGACTGGTAATTTCTATTCGACGTAAATTAAGGCAGCGACTAATTGTGGTTGAGTTGAGATTACCTAATAATTACGTCTGATTTAGGTAAGTGGAGACTGAGACGACGTGGTGTCGACGGAAGAGAACAAAAAATAAAGAGAGAGAGTGTGGGTCCTTCTCCTCTTTTTTGCTTCAGATACGCCTTTTCTTTTTTAGGTCGAATTCTTCTAACCAATGGCCTCAATACAAGATATCTATGTAAATGGAGTAAATTGAAGCTATATGACTTCCAGGAGTGTGTTTCCAATGACCTCGGAAGACAGCGGAAAGCAAGTATCGAACTCTCAGATATTTCTAGATTAGGGTTACTGCTTACCAACGAAAATAGTAAATTACTGCTAAGGGAAGGAAGAATATTTTTATTTTTTTAGGACATTGTAAAGATGGAAGAAGGATCAGAAAGTCGAATCTTAATGTTGTTTTGTATTAGACTTACCCTGGATCTAACGAAATTAAATTAAAGCGATAAACAAAACCATTTACCGAAAACAAAACTAATTGACACATTACAGTTTCAAATGAAGTGTTGGCCCAGATTTAAATAAACTCATATCTCTCCCAAATATAGAGGCAAACTAAGAAAAATTATTCAACAAATCCCAGATATTTATTCAAATTTTCCTTCATGAAATCTTGGCCGTTTTTATTTATGGTCTGGCACTTATTTTCTGCTCTGCTTACTTATTCTACCTCTGTGTGCCCTATCTCACGTGAGAATAGACTTAAACCTCCAGACAATTAGTAATCGTCCTGAAGCTCCCAAAAGTTTTTCTCAGGATTTTTATTTATTTTCTTTTTCATATTTTTGTTTTTTGTTTGTTTTTGTGTGTTTGGTCGCACTTTACCCCCACACTCTCGACCTGCCATTCTACGGGTAAGTCCCTGGGGAATAACTCGCATTTTTTATGTCCTTAATAGCCTTCGGAGAATGTCTGCACATTTGTACAACAAGTTCGGTGTATATTGAGGGAGGCAGAAAGGCGATAAAACAAAAGCCTTCGACTAGAAAACCGAACAACAGTATTCAAGGAGAACAAGAATAGAAGTTAGATCAGGTTCGCTTATTGTGAAATGTAAAATGGTTTAGGTCTGCGGGTTTTTTTAAGTCCCTTCCACCAGAAGCATTTTGGAATTTCATTTTTTATGCTTTGTTTATGGGAACAACAATATATAGACACACATATACCACCTCTTACCCAGCGTCATTCCAGGGTAAACGGATTCAAATACCTTTCAGATGTGGCAAGGACTTGTCTGATTTCACGCACTTTAAATTTGTATGAGAAGTATTTTTTTAGGAAAAACCTGACAATTATACCAATTTGGCTTTTATACTTTGATGTTGTTTTTGTAATTTTGGGGCATAACAGGTGGCAAATGTGTGGGTGGGTTTCAGCAAAAGTTAACGCAACCATTGAATTCTGAAGAAATAATAATTAAATTGCATATGACTAACGTTTGCCTTAGGCGTGCTTTTATGTTTGTGGAGTTTTTTTTCTTCTACCTTGTTGGGCATTATTACAAACGGTGCGACATTCATGAGCCGTAGAGTGTCATTAGACTTTTGATAGTATGAATATCAAACAGAACACGTTTAACTACATAAAAAATTACTCAAATGAACGAAGGGGTCAAGATGACTTCTGAGATCTACCGTTCTGACTTTCTCCGATTTTTATTTCTGTAATTATGTAGAGGAAATGGTGTATACTAATAATAAGCAAACTGTGCATTTTGAAGAAGCTTCGTAAACACGATATTATAGCTAAAGTACTACAGAACTAAAGAAACAAGTGCAGGATTTTGTTCAGCTATGTTTCCGATTGGAGACTAGGTGCGACTCGGTGTTACGACGACATGGTTCACCAATCTTGTCCACCTTTGTCATGTTAGCCTATTTACGGGATAGCTCGAACCTGTTACTAGAGTGTTTCACTAAGCTGATTTGTAGATGCAGTTAAAAAAATGGAATAATTGATATAACTGTGAAACACCTATGGTAGTGCGTGTATGTATAGGTCTTCTGATGGAAGGCTGTGGAGTTCACTTCACGCTTTGATGCTGCTTGGGCAGGTTTTGCATATGTATCTTAAATGTATGGCTCTGAATTCTTCGTGGCAACTTTTTATATAGGATGTGAACCTTCTGTGTTCGGTTAGGCTGGGTGAATTTTAGTAAAACTGTGAAAAAATGTGTATAAAATGTGGAAAGATTCACTTTAGGAAAATTTCATCGTATCATTTTGCGTAGGGCGAAACCTATGCCCGTTATTTGGCAAAAGGGCTGAGGATTTCATTTTTTATAGCAGCGTGTCCAGTATATTGTTATTGTTCATCTATTAATTTTGCGTAGGGCGAAGCTTCTGCCCGTTATGACGCTCCGAGCTGGCGGAACCGTCGTTGTTGTCCTGGTTACCGCAAGGGGTTCTGTTTTGCAATATTGTATGTGTGTGGACCTTCTTTATTGTTGCTAGTGTATACAGGTGGTTAGTCTATCACAATTTGTGTTTATCGATTGGATTTAAATGGGAACATGAATAGAAATATAGGGTTAAATGAGTGATTTGCTTAGAACTGATATTAGATGCTTTGTTACCTACCGGTAACTATAATAATTATAAGTATTTCACTTCACCTGTTATCAAAATAGACCAGTTTGAACAGAAGAGACACTGCTCAGGGCATCACTGTGTTTTAAGGCGGCCCTGCCATGAGCCACAGCTCAGTTGGAGTTCAGTTTTTGTCAAGTTTTGTTGACTGAGTTAACTCGATGGTGTTTCCGTGGACATCTTTTGAGTTGAGTTAAAAGCTACAAATAACAATTTAAATCCATAAATGGTGGTAACTCAGGTTGCCTGAGATGTCAATTATCGGATCGAATCATCAGGACGATAACACTTTCCGCTCTATAAAAGGCAAGCTGTAACCGAGAACAAATCAGTTGCTAAACACTCAACAAGCTTAGACATTCTAAGAACTTTTCAGTTTATAGCCAGCGAAGATGTTTATCAACTCAATTCCGACCAAATGCGAGGTTTACTGCATTTGAGATATACCTATTATCCCGTAGTTAGAAATATTCCTACCGAGTACGAGGTTTTCTGTATTCGAGACAAAGTTCTAAATTCCTGCCGAGTGCGAGGTTTACCGCATTCGAGATATACCCGTCAGCCCGTAGATAAAATATGCCAACCGAGTACGAGGAGTACGAGAAGTTCCGTATTCGAGAATGAATTCGTTTCCGACCAAATGCGAGGTTTACCGCATTTGAGATATACCCGTCATCCCGTAGTTAGTAGTGTATACCAGAAAGAGATAGCAGAGAATAAGGGCAATAAGATACATAAAATTGAAAAACAATTTGTGTAGAAATATAAGTGATACGAAAGATGTGGTTATATAAAGTTCATTGTCACAGACAATAAAGTTAAAATTATTGTATTAGGCTAAAAAGTTTGTGTATTAATTAAGCAGTGTATTGTCACAAACAAAACCAAACTTGTAAAATAGAAATAAGAGTTTGACACATCACAAGACATTTGACCAATATGTATGGGTGGATGCTCGGGCTATCGGTCTCTGTTGTAGACAAAAACCAAACGATTAGTGTCTAAATTTTTTAATTTAAAATCTGCCACAACGTTTCACGGGTGAACACTCCCCGTCTTTAGGTGGTCTTATCTATAAGGTAACTATAATGAGCCTTTGCCAAAATTTACAATATTTAAATCACTTACGGAAAAAGCATTTATGAACATTAATTAACTACTCCAATAAAATATACAAGCACTGGGCGAAACAATAATAAATTAACATTTAAATGAAAAAACACTGCAATAAAAACCTATGAATTATTAACAAATACAAGAAAAAGAAACTACTTTTAAAAAACACACATTTGAGACCACAATATTTAAATCTCACGTCTAAGAAAGAACATAGCATCCACATTGCGCGATTTGTCGTTACTTTATGATAAGGTGAGCGAATGTTTTTTGGATTGTATATCTGTATACACAACGTAAGTGTATATGTGGTGGGGGAAGCCCTCACTATGGGTTAGAATTTGACCAATAGGTAATGTATTAATATAAGTGAACAAAAGTTTGTGTATAAATTAAGATGTATATTATCACATAAAATCATTATAAAGAAAAAACTCTATACAAATAAATAAAGTGAATTCAGTATAAAAATTAAATAAGCGTTATCTGTCAAAAATCACCCCGTATTTTATTCTTCTTCTTCCCACTCAAGAGCTGACTCACAATCGTTCAACGCAAATACAGATCTTACATTCATCAAAAAGAACGTTAAGGCATACACTGATTCAACAGCGGCGGGAGTCTGGTGACAAATTTAAAATTAATGCAATGAAAACTTCAGTCAGTATTAACGTAACACAGAACATTTGGCCACAGTAGTAAAAATACTTTCCGTTGCGACTAACGAGTTAGTAAAATTAATAAAATAGCGTTCAACTTTTATCACTTTTATCATAAATCACCAAAATTATATACAGAAATGTTGAGATCCGGATTTGAAATGCCTGCCCTAAACACCATCCTCGAATGGCATTCAATGGTGAGATTTAAAACATGTGGTTCCAACGTCGTCATAAATGTACTGAAAGAGAAAGTTTCTTAGTTTTCAGAGGTTGATAGACATTGTGTCTGAGTATTTGATGAAATAGAAGGTAAACCTGAATTGGAATTTAATGTCAAAGATGACACTATATATGGATTGACAGATTTAGGTCCTTTAAGCCGCAAATGCAGCTTAGATTCCAGTATCCTCGTACTGATGGTAAGAGGATTGAATAAAAATTGGAGTCAAGTTGTAGGATACGTGGCGGGTTCCGTTTGCGGTGATGACGTGATGATCTAAGAATAATTATAAATGAATCTATTCCAAACATACTATTAAAGGCTGAGATATCAATGCAATGACTTGCGACCGAGGGCCTACCAATGTATTTTTTTAAATTCAATATAAATATGCGTGTTATGATGTGTCGCATTTCCTCAAGAGCGTTAGAAATAATTTTTATAACAGCGATATTATTTCTAATGAAGGCGAAATATCTTGGAATATAATTCGCAACGTTTATGATATAGATAATGGAAACATTAAAGCTATGCAGTAGCTTAATGATATCCATATTGACCCCAAACATTTTAACCGAGTACCTGTGAAGCATGAAATACAGGTAGTTAGCCACTCAGTTGCTTCCGAGATTTTGGCAGTGATTGTTACCCGCAATCAGTAGAAAACTATGTGCTAGTAATACAGCAGAGTTTATTGCAAGCATGAATACACTATTTGAGAAGCTAAATAGTGTTTCAGAATTCAATAAGAATCCTGAGAGAAATGCTCTATAGCAGAGGAACGTAAATACGATTGGAACTCAGTCAAACAATACAAAAGAAATTGCTGAGGCTAAAAAGTGGGGAATTTTGTGCACTAGGAAGTACACCATAACTCACGAATCATTTAATTTATATAAATAGTGAGATTGCTTTACTCTAACAATTTTACGTTTTTATTAAGTTCTAATGCTTATAGCTCCGCTAACCAAATAACTGTAAGAAGTATCGAAAATGCATCCCATCAACTTTAGAAATTCCTTAACGACAACCATTTCTGCAGATATTTCAATTTCCTTCATCGACCTCAAAACCTCAAAGAAAGCATGTGGTAGTCAACGAATGCTGGATGCGTTTTTGTTTTAATCGATCTTTTGAAAACAAAAGTTAAGACAATACAAACCGGCGCGACGGATCGTCAGAAGATGCTCTTAAGTAATACACTTGTTGTGTGCTCCGAATGTTCATATACGCTATCCTTGTGATTTTGCTTTATTCTTTATTTCAGGATAAATTATGAAAGCTAACCTGAAGGAATATCCAGACGAATTAACTTTCCTCCTTGCGAGTGTTAATCATCCTCAAAACGTGGAATAAATTGAGGTATACTGCAACGTTTACGCCTCGGCAGTATTATACAATGTATGCTATATTGTTGCACATCAAATTAAAGGTCTTTCCGAGTACTATCGAGTGGTGTACTCTTTTCCAGACTCAGTAAACTTTCTCGGGACCTTTCTGTCGCCGGAAACCCCATTTTAATGCATTGGGTTACATACACCCCAGTTACTACATTTCGCTTATATTTTTCCGTTCTTTCTTTCAGGAACATAAGTACTGTGTTGTGAACATTTTTCTCATATGAAGTCATTTTCCACGATGCATCAATTTCACACAATCACGAGCCGAAAATGTCCACTTTTTCATTCAAGATAGTCGCTCAAATCCATCCGATCGCCAAAGCCCCCCCTCCCATATAAGAAAAAATGCTCTTCATAATATATGAAATTCTCCGCACTTTTTTGTCGCCGGAAAACCCATTTTTATGCATTTGGGTACCATACACCACAGTTACTACATTTCGCATATATTTTTCCGTTTTTTTTTTCAGGGACATTAGTGCTCTGTTGTGAACATTTTTTTCATAGGAAGTTATTTTTCACGACGTATCGATTTCGCACAATCACGAGCGGGAAAAGCTCGACCTTTACATCCAAGGAAGCCGCTCAAAATACATCCGAATGTCAAAGCTTTCTTCCACTTAAAGGAAAAAAATGTTAATAAAGTATGACTTTTTCGGGTGGTTTTTGTCGCCGGAAAATCCATTTTAATGCATTGGGTCACATACACCCCAGTTACTACAATTCGCATATATTTTTTTCGTTCTATCTTTCAGGGACATTAGTGCTCTGTTGTGAACATTTTTCTCATAACAGGTCATTTCCGCGACGCATTGAATTCGCACAGTCACGAGTGAAAAAAGTCTACTTTTTCATTCAAGAAAGTCGCTCAAAATACCATTTTGTTAATAAAATATGCTCAGAGTATCATAATGCATCGTTTAAGATATATAGAGCAGTTGTTAAACAAATTTCAATCTCAGGTTAGTCCTATATATACTTGTGAGAGTTTTGATTGGAAAGAAATTTGGCATCATTCTACCCACAATGCAGACTCAGTTCGGGGAAAATAGTGTGGAACTGTGTCCAATGCGATGCGATTAGGCAGTTGTTATCTAATGGTTCATTCAAGGAGCAGGTTCTTTATCATTTAAATAATTGATAATAATCTTAAATTCACATATGTGGCTATGTGCCATTTATTAGGTGCTGAATTCAGTAGTTTAGAGGTAGGTTTAATTCTGTATACTAAGTTTGCCGTTTGTAATCTATAGAAATAATGATGATAGAGCAAAGTGGATTGGACATCAACGCATAAATTTATAATAAAATAAAAATCTTCCCGTGAAATATTTTCACCCGTGATGTCCCTGCACTAATTTCTCACGCACTAATTTCAGCCAAATCGAAGATATTATTATGAAATACAAATTGGAACGTAATATTCGCAGAAACCAAATATATCGGGAATTTTCCTATTTTTTTCCAATTGGAATGGCGTTTTCTCGAATTATGAATTATAATGAAATGGTGCAGCAATGTGGCGTTGATTTTATGTGTAGAAATAGATATACATATGTATATGTAAGACCCGAAATGGGGGGGGGGGGGGTGCAGATGCCACTAAATTAAATTAACAAATATTTATAGAAAATTTTTTAAATTAAAATTTTAAAATATATCTTTTGACACCTTTGGTAGAAATAGTGTCAAGTTCAAAACTGAGACCAATCGGGCAACTCCTTCTAGGGTTGCCATAGAAAATTTAATTTTTCACTACATATTTAATTGATGTTGTACGAAGATTCTACACAAATAATAGAATATAGCGCAAAAATATCCCCACCCCGTAGCCTGTCAACCAAGATGATACCCAGATGATCGCACATCATATTTCGTCGAAGATAAATTTTATCGCGAAAGATTATTATTTTCTATATTGTGAAAGTCACGTCCTTCGGGAACGGATGTGTCCCGAATGCAGTACTTTTTGATATTATCTAGGGGACACGAAAGCAATACCTGCAGAAGATAAGAGGAAGATATCGTTGAAGAATCACGGTGATGTAACATATGAGCATTGCCTAGAAGAGATGAAAGTGATATCGCCAAAATGTCTCAATAATATCGCATTCGTAATAGAAGGAAGTAAATTATTTTTAAATACAACTTTATAAATGAGAGGAGTAAGCTATTACATATGTATGTAGGAAACATTACTATAATCTACTCTGAACGGTAACGCTTATTCTTCAATAAAAATAAACATAAACCGATTTTTCAGCAATATAAAACCGAAATTGGAAGCAACTGGACTCATATCATCTAATTAATGTTTAAGCAACTTGAAAGTAAATTTGCAAACATTTGTATTGCTCAAATATTCCGAACATGATAACTGGAATTATCGCACTGATATTTACCTACACAGTAAAAAATTTCTTGAATTTTACTTCAATTATAGTAGTAAAATTTTGCAAAGCAGAGTATGAATTTTATAAATTGATATTAAAATTTACGCATTTGTGTGTAAAATACATAAAATGCTTAATTTTACTGATTCTAATTGGTAAAATTCAACTTAAATGTGTGAAAGTACGTATGTGTTGGTAAAATTTACATTAGTTCTTTAAAATTGCTTTCATGGATAGTAAAATCCAATTCTTATGCTTAAAATTACTATGGTTTTCTATAAATTTCAAGTACGGCATAGTATTTTCCAGACAAGTTGAAACAAGCTTATAGCGTCACCACAGATTTGTTAAAACCGTGATGGGATGCAGAAGTATTTTTCATTGTGCGGTTATAGGTTTTTGTGTTTCCAAAGGAATTTATATAATAAAAGTGGGTGAAACTTGAAAAAATATGTTCAAGTGTAGTTACACAAATAAAAGAAACTTTAATAAGATTTAATAAACAAGCAACTTTTACCAAGGGTGAGCATAATAGAATACAGTCATTAATGGATGAATGTTATACTCAAGAAAGAAAATTTTTCAACAACTTAAAAATTGTACCCAGTTTTGGGGATATAAGGATAATTGGCCGTTACTTTTGAGAAAAGAATTTGTCTTTAGGCATTTTGAGAGTCTAACAGAAAAAAAATGTCTGATATCACCTTAACATTTCATGAAAAGTCCAACAAATAATTAACTTTGGGGAAACTAAGAAACCAAGAATATTAAACAAAATAAACAAAATACGATCGAGGGATATTCTTATTGCTCTGGATTTTTTGTGTCACTATTTTCAAGAAAACTTGGACTTCTTGTGCAAAACTTATGATGTAAGTGTAAAATATTTGTATGCGTTAGAAATGCAAACAATTCTAGTTATTTATTTATTTTTAGATTGGTGCTCAATTTTCGGATATTGATGTCCCAAATAATTCTCCTTGGTGTGCAGTCTTCGGTAAATTTCTTTATCGTAATCAATTTTTATAAACTATTTTTTATAAATACAACTATAGGAACAAGTGATGAGCGAAATACTCTTTATGTTTTCATTGAAAAAGAAGTTGCTAATTCACTTTCAAAGAATATTTAAGAGGGGCTTCTGCAAGAATTCTGTTTTTATTTCATTCTAAATAAGACTTATCCCCAGGAAGCATCACAAACTTGGGACTTCATACAAAGGTACTTTTTCGAAATCCACACAGATATAACACGAGGAAAAAAGAAAAATATAAATGCTGTGGCAAAAGTTTTACGTCTGATAACGGCAATTACTCAAGTAAAATCATCTTAACAGTGTGCACTTTGCAATTTTTTCTTGCATTAATCTGGATTAATGAATATTTTTCTGTTTATTTTTTCAATATATTTTATGTAAATTTTTCCATCATAAATTTTACTCCATGTAGCTATAAAAATATTGAACTGACCTTGAAATGTAAATAGCTTTAAAATCAAATTTATGTTTATTTTGTTTTTGTTTATAGAGATTTTCAATTATATTAATAAAAAAAAATCTACAAAAAATTCTATAAGAATTTCGATTTCGTAATTTAGTTCTTCAAAACTTTATTGAGCTTTGTTTTCTTTTTTGTGTGGAATGCAAATCGAACATATGTTTATCATGGATAAACTTATGTATTGTAAATTTGAAATATTTCATAAAATAAACAAAAGAATACTATTCTACTGATGTTATGAAAAAAGAATATTTTTTACTTTTTCAGAGTTTTCATCACTGGTTATTTCGCGACAATAATTGACTTCCGAAATAAGCAGAGCGGTTACTTTAAAAAAGTATCCACATATAAATTTTCATTTGATTTTTACGCATCTTATTGCATTTTTTACAATCGTGTGTGTAATTTTACAAAGTATATATGTAATTTTACAAAGTATGTTTGAATTCGATTACTATAAAAATGTGTAATTTTACGAATTCGTGTGTACTACATTGAGTATTAAGATTAAGAAGGATGTGTAATTTTTTTCAACTGGTTGAAAATTACTACTTTAAGAGTAGGCACTAAATTGCCTATTTTGAAAGTAGTAAGATTTTTTGACTGTGTATGTATAAAGTTTTTTTTTATTCCATACAGAACTTTCATATATGTTTTTGTAATTATGAGCTGCCTTTTTCGTAAAAACTTTAAATGCCGCATTCACAATGCAGAGTGGAGCAATGTGAGCTTTGAGAACCGAACGAAGGTGTTCACTATACAGCGCGGAGAGAAACTCGAACTTTGAAATTAATACAACAAATCGCCATAACAACGCCTTAATAACAACGAACTTTAAAATTAACACATTGATTAAAAAACTAATAAGGCAGCGGCATATCAAGTGAAACGTAAGCCGCTCGGTGACAGGAATTTTAAATCTATAGTGCGAAATGTTAAATGTGTTAGCGGGATCGACATTTCTCAATTAAACAAATCGTACATGAAATTAAACTTTCGCATATTTCTCTGTTTTTATTCTGTACGGCCATAGCCTGCCTGTGATGTTACACCATAGCACATTTAGACATGCAATTATTACTCAGCTCAGAGCTTTGTTTTGGGGAATCGTAGTTATTCGGTTAAGATAATTTTTTTCAAAGTATTTTGTTCAAAATCAAAACTTTGATTCCGGTCGGTTGGGAAGATTAGAACGCAAACTTAAAATTATCAGAAGACCTATACAAATCAAACTTTTGTCAGATAGTCGGGTGACCCAAATTGTATTATTTGGAATAAAAACACTCCACAGTCCATTCGCTTCTGTAGACCTATATGCATGAAGTTTCAAAAGGAAACCATCTCATCTCACCATCTCATAAAACAAAAGCTGAGAAAATGAGATTTGACGACCAGATTAGAAATTAGAAGCTCCCAATAAATATTATAAAAGGGATAGTTTTGACCATGCCAGGAAATATAATCGGATTGTTTATCTCCTCAGATCCTACAATTTCTTCTTTGGGAAACAAAATGAGATGCAAAAGCGAAAAAGAAGCTCTATCTGAGGAAGTTTTGCACTTATTAGGCAACGAGAATGCTTCACATTTCAAAGAAGATAACGACGACGACGGCAACGGCGATGATAACCCATGTATAAAGGTTGGTTCTAAGACTGAAGAATGCTTTAAAGTGGAGTCTACAAAAAACATTAAGTTTTCAAATTGAATAATAACCGCCGTTTCTATGAATTGAATTTTGAATGAAATAAATCTAATATATCTATATGTATAAAAAAAAATGAATTGAACTACAAAATATGTTGACCATTTTCTTATACTACTGCCAATACCAAGCATTTAAATTTCATTTTAATCCATGCATAAGGGAATAAGGTGCACTTTCTAGCTCCAATGAACCAATGTGCTGTGTGTGAAGAAAAGTATGCCTGTTGAGTCCCAAAGGGGCAGGTGCTGGTTTAAATAAATGATAAGACGGTTAAGTTCAAGATGTCAGATTAACTCACTTTATTCCGTATTTATCACAGAAAATTTGCTTAAAATCAGGCGACGCAGGTGCTCTTAATTTATAAACTACATTAAAACTAGCTCAATCTTATACTCCAATACAATTCGAATTTCGCTTGCTAATTCTATAAAACTGGGCTTCAATTTACTCCAAAATCTAATTGACTTGATAATCTACTTTACTTTCAAAATTAATTTTCCAATTCATTTAATACATTTCGTAGTTTGTCACATTAGTTAAAATCGGCGGCTTCCACTGGCGTTTGATCTATTTAGCCTGTAAATTAAAGTAGAAAGCAGGAATTAGTAAAAGATAAAACAATAGGGGTAATGACAGAATGAGAGTCCGTGAGTCTGCTCATATGGGAAATAACTGGGTTCAAATGCTCCCAGATAGGATGCTGAAAAATTAATAAGAAATTTTAGTAAAATATTTTGGTACAAAAATGCTTAGTTGATTAGTAAAAGACGGGTTAATATTCCCCGTATGGTTTGGTTAAGCAAGACTTAATATTTGGCTCTTTACTGCCGATCTTTATTGATGATTGCTCGAATCGCAAGTGCTTTCATGCGTCTAGCAGCTCGATATTTATAGCTGCGAAAAGCATCGCATAAATGGGAGCTGTGCGTTTGTTGGTGGCTTTAGCTTTCAAGCCATGCAGAAGTATATGGTTGATAGGACAGCGGTTGTCAAACTTGCTGCTGTTCTGTCAACGAAGATTTTTGTTTTGCTATTTGTTACTGTCAACAAACTTGTATGAATAAAATGATAAGTTTGTGCTATTGCATACTATTCTTATTCCTTTACTCAACTTTTATATACTTTCTCCTTTCAGATTTTTGGCCCATGAGGATTGTTCTATTGCAGCGTTTAATTTAAATTTTGTTTCTAATTAAAGTCTCAGATCGTAACTGATCTGAGTGAGAGTTTTCCATTTGTTTATGTTTTATTAATACCTGCCTTTTATTTCTCTTTAGATTTGTAATGTTTGAAGAGACTTGCTTGATTATTTTAATGTTAAAAGGATAGGTACTATTGGCGTAGCTACAATAGAATATCAGAGTGTTAGGAACAATGTAAAGCCTTGAACAGGTAAGATGATCTAATTATTAAGCTTTCGTTGAGCCCTTACTGAGTTTTTTTTCGTTTTCCAGATGATGATATTTATACAACTGTGGTGTCTGAACGTCGAATTACATTTCATCGAACTGCATACTGCGATATCCAAAAAACTGCCTTGTATTGGAATTCGTTTTGCAATTGGTAATTTAATTTAAATTTTTGCTTTTTGGGCAGAGTTTTAATGTACATTTGTTTCACGAGGTTCATGACAGGGGAGATTGATGAATCCAAATTTGGAAGGCGGAAGTAGCTGCTTATGATAAGTTAGATGAGGCGACGTTCCGGCACCTTACAGTTAACCACGCAGTGAACTATAAAAATCCGGTAACAGGAGTCCATACAAATAAGATCGAGGGGCTTTGGAGGCACGTCAAATACAGACTGCCCATGTATAAACGCCTAAATGCATTCTTTCTTGGCTACATTTCCAAATTTATTTTCATCATTTTCTGTAAACGGAAAGGACTGGACCCTACAATTGATTTTACTAGGCTGCATGGACTTTGTACAGTCCATACAAAGAACCTAAAGATGAGTCAGCCGAACTTTTGTTAATGAATTTGTTTTTACGTTTTTTTTGTTTACTTTTTTACCGTATAAATTGTAAAAAAAATCAGGTGGGACAAGATAAAGACATTGAAGATGAGGAGGATAGTGAAGAAGAAAATAGTGTAGAATGAGGAGGAGGAGAAGAAGAAGAGAAAATGCCACAACTGTAGGTAAGGTAAGTGGTTTCCAGTTTTCTTCCCTAATACAAAAATGAATCGCCACTTCTCAGCCAAAAGAATTCCAGTCCACGGCAGTGTACATATATCGTAGCTTGCACTTCGATAACTTTAAACTCAACTCTATGGTGCCTGAAGTGATCTCGAAAAAGGAATAGTTAGTCTAGCGCCTATCACATATGACTATTTTTTTGAAACTTTGTAGCAACAATAACAATTGTACTTATCCATCTTCATATTTACTCCCTTGGTCTTTCAACAATTTTAAAACACCGCTACAATCTGGACTTTTCCGAAAATGTTCCCCATTTATGCTGCTTTTTGATAGAATTCTTTAACATCACATAGGATAATGATGTCCATGATATCTCATTATTGTTTTTCATCTAATTTTTCTAAAACATTTACTTTTTGTACAAGCAACCATTAATTAATTTTTGTAAAACATTTACTTTGTACAAACTATTTATCATTAATTAATTTTGCCACGTAATTTTTCTAAAACATTTACTTTTTGTACAAACAACTATTAATCATTAATTATTTTGCCATAAAATTTTTCTAAAACATTATATATAATATATTTAAAAAACAAAACAAAAATATAAGTGCTTTATTCAAAATAAAATAAAAAGAATATATTCTGTTAAAAAACTATTTCTCAATTCTAATAAACGAAGGTTGTAAACTTATTTTCACAAGACACCTCCAAATTGATGGATTGATGAAAAGCAACGCAATGAAAACACAATGATGATATCCAGCAATTAGAAGATAAAAAAATGAAATACCTGTTAATAATCCTAAGCATCAATATCTGAACATTGAGATAGTTTAATAGATGAGAAATAATGGATAATATATGGTATAAGGTTAACAATAAATGCCGCGTCATATTTATGATGAAGAAAAGCAACCAGGTATAAAAACTTACAAATAAAAAAGCTAGAATTGGGCCAAGACCAATTTTTATGATACCCTAGATGTAAAATTTCGAATGCTACCCATCTACAATTTTATTTTTGAAGTGGTTTTTCCCAAGTATTTCTATAACGATTTGTCGGACAGACAAAATTATTATAAGTAATTTTATAGAACTTCATATGCTAAAGAAGTATTTAGTACATTAAAAATGTCTAAGACTAATTGTTTTCACAGTATTCGCAAAAATCCTGAATTTTTATATGAAACACCAATAAGGGGTTGCCCGATTTAGTCCATTTTTGAGGATTTTTTCTATTATTATTATGAAAACACTATGTGCCAAATATCAGCTCTTTACGTTGATGCGTTCTCAGGCAGTGTCCAAATATTTGGTGAAAAACGAAATTTTTGTATGGAAACCACACGAAGGAGTTACCCGATTCGTTCCATCTTCGAACATAATTTTACATTCTTTTTTAAAGCCTGCATGCAAAATTTCAGCTCTCTAGGTACACGCCTTCTCGAGTTATCGTGCGGACGGACAAACAGATGGACTTGCAAAATTCAAAATAAGTTTTAATATTATGCGTGGGTGTCCAATCCATTTTGCTCTACCATCATTATTTCTATGTGTAATAAACCGAATGACAAACGTAGTATAACCTATGATTTCATCTAGGGCCTAGATGAAATCATAGGTTATAATTCTAGGGTATAAAATTAAATTTGCAAATGCAAGAAGAGTGGCTAGTGTAAGATCTAAAACGTACTACAATTTATTTTCGTTAAGTGTTGATCACTTTAATGATGTACTAGATCAGTACTCACTGATGCTCAATTCCATGGAAAATGTAGCTGATAATCGACTCAACAATATCGGGGAAATCCTAATATAATCACAAAAATGAACAATTCAGCAATCCAGAGTCCAACACAATAACTGCGGTAGTAAATACTTTAGCATTGGAGGCTGATGAATGTAAAGAGTGAATTAAATTCAATTCAGTTTTACAGAATTTAATTTTATTTGCGTTTATATACATACATATTATATATGTATATGTTACAGTCAAAACAAGAAATTCGTCAAAACCCGATTTTACTAGGAAGTACTAGTTCTAACAAAGCGCTCTCGGTAAATCTAGTTTTAACTAATATAACACAATTAAAACTAGAATTAACAGAATGCAGTTGATACTACTAGTATTAACTAAAGAATATTTAGTTAATTCTGGATGTGGCTGAATTCTCGCGTAGGTCTTAGTTAAATCTAGAACTGACTAGTTCCTATTAGTAAATTTGCGTTACAATTGAAATCTCTCGCCATTAAACCTTGATGTTTATTAAGGATGTGGCTATTTATACATACAGTATGTATACGCAATAGTTGAGGGGGCGTACAGATCAGTTACACACACACACCCCGCACACATAGCCACACACACATACACACACACACACACACACACATCCGATCGCGCATACACACAAACACATCCGCGCAATTAATACTAGTACATAGTACTGCATTCCGTTAATTCTAGTTTCAACTGTGTTATATTAGTTAAAACTAGAATTACTGAAAGCACTTTGTTAGAACTAGGATTTCTTAGTAAAATCGGGTTTTTACGAATTTCTTGTTTTGACTGTAACATATATAAATAATTATATTACACTGTTACTTAGAGATGATGATGATGATGAACCGAAGGATAATTCAGTGGATGGATCTCATACAAGCATTACTAAGAACTGACTCAAACAATAAATACAAAAGGAATTGCCGAGGCCAAAAAGTGGTGAATTTCGTGCACTATTTGAAGGAAAAACACCATAACTCAAGAATCATTAAATTTATATAAATAATGAGATTGCTTTACTCATAGTATTTAGTACTAATGTTTAAAGCTCCGCTAACTATAGTAATACCCTAGACACACAGCACGAACTAATGAATTATTTGTACTAACCATTCATTAAAATGCCGTGTGTTACATAGTATACGTCATTATAGCTCGAAAATCAGATGATAATGAAGTACTCTAATGAAGTGTTTTCCTCCTTCATTATAGCTATAATGAGGCAAAATGTGCTAGATTTGGCATATAATGTACATCTGGTGCTCCGCTGTGCATCTGCCGATTTGAAAAATAAGAAGAAGAAATGCAAAGAAATGCAAATCACAATTTATATTATTAATATTTTTTTAAATAAAATGTGTTTCGCATTTGGAAATTGTTAAATTGAAAATAAAATAAATGAAAATAAAGTTTATCGCGTTAATTCGATCCATATTGCTTCTTTAATGTGATAAGTTCATCAAAACCAGTCTGACAGCACAACTTAATTAAAGAAATGGCTGTGTGTCCGCAGTTTATAATGAATCATTATAGACTAATGAGCCTTTAGTTATTTCTTCATTAAGAGTGCTGTGTGTCGAGGGCATAACTATATGAATATAAGAAGTATCGAAAATTTATCTCATCAACTTTAACAATTCCTTAACGACGACGATTTCTGCACATATTTCAATTTCCTTCATCGACATCAAAACTTCAAAGAAAACATGTGGTATTTTTAGAAATTTTCTTGTTTCAGTTAAATCGTTTATTTTAATTAATTATATTTGATAAAAAATGTTTGCATTATTATTCTCCTTTTACATATAAGAATTGAAGAAAGCACTACGAAATAACTCACTTACCTATACCTACCTGCATTAATAAGTGAACGAGTGAATATTTTTTTTTTAGTATTGCTAGTATCATTAAATTTCATTTCACTTTTATTCAACGAATGCTGGATGCGTTTCTGTTTTAATCGATCTTTTGACAACAAAAGTTACAACAATACAAACCGGCAAGACGGAACGTTAGAAGATGCTGTTTAGGCTACTCGTTCACTTGTTATCTGTTCATATACGCTACCCTTGTGATATTGTTTGAATCTTTATTTCAGGATAAATTATAAGAGCCTGCCTGAAGGAGCTAAAAATTCAAAATGAGTGCTTGAATGATAATGGTATGGGAAGTAAAAGCAATGTGGATAAATAAAAGGAAAAAAATTGAAGAGTATTGATGTTGATAGGTACAATATATTAAAAGCCCGGTATTATGTCAAATAAGGCTTTTTGGACAATTTCGGGATGTCGTAAATTATGATTGCTTTTCCAGGATTTCAGGTAGTCCAACTACGAATTTTGTAATAATTGAGTAGAAAGTTGTGATCCGTAGCTATCAAACACGTGCAAAATGGGAGGTTTAATTGGAAACATACAACGACTAAGTGTAATTGTGAACCGAGTTAAAATATGACCCACTTTACTCGATTAATGTCGTTTTCGTTTGGAGTTTAAGCTGGGAGCTGGATTCGATCTTGTTCAAACAAACCCTTTTAGAGTTGATCCGATTTGTTTACTTGTTTGTGTAAAAACATCAGAATCAATTGATAATTTTGAAGAGCAACACTGGATGGCTGTCTATTAAATAAATTTTAAATTTAAAAATCATCATCATTATGAATGCTTTATAAAATTTTTCAGAATATAATATTTTACAAGATGGACAAATAGCTGCTATGTGTGTAGGTGAATCTGGATTGAATCCGATAAAATATTCAATTCCAACCTAAGGTGAACATGTTGGATTCAGGTCGAACATGTGTGTGTCATTTTTGGTTCTAACGAGCACTTTGACATCACTTCTGGGATCTAGATCAGAACTGGTCTATCGAAAACTACATTAATGAATTGACTCGAGTCAAAATGGTGATGCGAATTTGAAATTTGTTTATTTTTTTGCAGTAGAATGTGATATTTTGAAATGAAAAAGAGTGAACCCTAAAGTTTCAAATTCTCCTATAAAACTTGTGTCATGAGGTTTTTCGCTATTTTTTTCTCTTAGGATATTTATAGTAGCTGCGTTCCACTGCGCCCTACTTACAACATTCTTTACAATCTTAACATAGGTAACAAGAAGCTTAGGATTATATATAAAAACACTGTTTGGCAATTTTGATGCTAATAATTAAGTAACCACTGTTGACATATGTACCCACCGTTTAAGGACGTGGCCTTATCCGGTGTCTCTCAATAAAACATTTTTGTATTGTATTGTATTTGAGTAAATAATAGGAGTGGCAAAATGAACAAAAAATAACGTAAAAATATGCTCACATAAGTTAACTATGTAATTATGAAAATATTAACTGTACTGACAAAATGCATGGTGGTTCTTACTTAAATTTTCCCAAAACTTTGAAAGCACAGGTAAGATGGAACAAGTTTCTGAATTGAAATATAAACAAAATTGTAAGTAGAATTGTTCTGACTATATAAGATAGCGACCATATTAAATTATTATTCAGAAAAATTAACCAAGACCCAACATATGTACTGAAGTAGATTCGAATTCAGAGAAATTAATCAAGACCCAACATATGTACTTGTGTAGATTCAATCAAATTTTCTATTAAATACCGCTGCAAACTTATGTACATTAATATTTTATTTATGCAAATACACACATACATAATATACATATATATACTCTAAAAAAACTAAATTTTCATTTCAAGTATGCCATGTAAAATTAAATTGTATACTTCTTTATTGACAGTCAGTTCTTTAACTCTTCCGGGAACATAATTATAGAAAAAGATAATAAAGAGCATTCCTTCAATTACTTTAATTGATTAATTATCTTTGCTCGCTTCATTAAATTTTCGACCTCTTTGAACTCATGTCTTATATAAACGAACACTATCTATTACATGTAATAAATCTTCGTCAATCCCTTAAAAACCCAATACAAACCCATCATCATGTATATGTAGTACATACATATCCCTTCAGAGTAGCTTCTGAATTCTTTTGAAGAAATGAAACGCAACCAAGAACAAACCAACACAACAAGAGTTTGACAAATTCGGAAAAAATGTATACCACAAGAAAATGAGAAATTAATCTGTGTAATTGTTCTTTCTCTCTCTATGTTTGTTCCTCTCGATTATTTAGTTATAAGTATCTCAAAGTATTTTTGTATGAATATAAACAACTAATTTCGGTGTAGATTTTAATAAGACCTCCCAGCAAACAAATTGAATCGAAAATAACTCGAAAGTAACTTGCCATGGGCAAGCATAACCCTCGAAAACGATATTGCCAAATGCTCGTTTGTAATTTAGGCGGCGGACTAAACGGACATACGAAAGTAAGCTAAAAAAGGCAATTTATAAGTAATTCGCATATTCCTTACCAAAAGCAAGTATATATATTTTATATACTTGCCAAATGCGAGGGTTGAGTAAATTACTTTTAATTTACCAATTTAAACTTATTTTTAATATGTCTGGATTGACATTTTTAATTCATAAGGGCAATCTTTTCCACAATATCTTATTATTATTTTTCTTCTTTTAATTACGATTGCGTTTTTGGACATAAAATAAACAAACAGAAAAAAAAACTTTCATAAAGCTTATGTTTTTTTTTTTTTTTTATTTACTGGTTAATTAGTACACAAGATTACAAATCTTATACTTGTATGTACTTAATCGGTAGGGAAAATTTATTTGTTGAAGAGAGATATATAAACATACATTTAAATTTAATTAACTAATTATACACCTATAAAGTCTACATAGATATTGAATATTAAGATCTAAAACATATTATGCCAGTGAAATGATTAAACTATTAGTTTGCGAATTTACGTTATGTGAGCTGTTGTCAGCAACCTTTTAAATGCGTGCTGAGATCCCGCGCACTGAATATTGGGCGCTAGAGAATTCCAGCAGCGGAACACCTGCACAAAGTAAGAGCGCTCACCTGATGAGGTTCTGAAGCTTGGCAAAAGGATGTTTCGATGCCGAGCCGATCCTAAAAATTGTATTCGATCAAGTAAATAACTTGGCTCCTTTACGTGGATTAGAGAATACAGAAATAGTAAGCGCCTTCGTGACAAGTATGCTTCAAGTGAACATCCCAAAAAGGACTCAACATAAGGGGAGATGTGGGCAAATCTACGCAACCCGTGAATAAATCTGATACTATCGTTGAAAGCGACATTTAACTTTCTTTGGCAAACAGAATCGAGTTTGGAAAAAATTAAACTGCCAAAAGTTAAGTGAGGTAATATCAAAGATTTAGCGAGTTTCATACGCATATGACTCGATAATTTACTAGCCGACGTTCTTAACTGACGAAGGCATCCATACACTTTTCCTAGAACAGAGGAGACATGGTTGCAGCATGTAAACCGCTGATTTATTTCTATGCCTAAACTTTTAACTGAGTTTGAGTATGGTATAGTAGTACTGTTGATCATTATCGGAGGCAATTCACTAGGATCTAGATTTCTCCTGTAAAATGGTATACAGTTTGACTTGAGCGGATTTAGCGTTAGGTAGTTACGGTTCGCCCAGTCAGAAATTCTTTGCAAATCACCGCTTAATCGAGAGACGCAGTCCTCGACAAGCCCTATTGGTCGGTCAAAATATATCTGCACGTCATCAGCGTAAAGGTGGACTTTTGAATCCTGTAACCTCATTGGGAGATCATTGATGTAGCAACAAAAGAGAAGCGGACCTAATATTGATCCCTGGGGGATCCCGCTGCTAAGGAAAAGTGGTGACGAAGTGGTGTTATGTTTTCTTCGTTCTTTCCATTTCTTGAATTGATTTTCACGAGGCTTGCTAAAGGCGAGAAATAGGCAATAGTTGAAAGAGAGGGAATCATATATACACTTTATTGCAATAATGCTGTCCCTGTTTCACAACTATTGCTCATTCCTTACTTTTGGCAAAACCTCGCCAAATTGTTTGCTGGGCTTAGTCAAACGATACGTGTCGGCCTCTTAAAAATTTGATTTAATTTTGTTATACATAATTAAAAGTTCAGCGGACTAGTTAGTGTTACTGTTTTCTTTAACAAAAATATCAAGATGTCAGAGAAAAAAAATTACCAATGAAAAATGTTACAAACAAACAAACAACAAAAACAGCTCCTAAAAAGAATGGCATACCAAAGAATGATTCTAATGGGTTGAAAGCAGGGATAGCAGCAAAGAGTTAACCTTTATTTTTAAAAAAATTCCTCTGGAAGCTTAATATTTTCGATTTAAAAATATGTATTCCTCTGGAACCTTTATATTTTTAACTACAAATATAAATCTTCCTGTGCAAGATTTCAAAAAACTTATATATCCAAGAGCACAGATTTATCCGTAAAAGTTTCATTAGGAGAGATAATTTTGAAACATGTAATATAACTGTTCTGGGATTGTTTGTGTCAGTTATCTTCGAGGGTCTAAAAAAGAATTAAAAAAAAGAGTTAATTAGATGGGATATTTATGGAACTTTTATTAACGCTTCTGACATGGTTCTCACTTTTTTTTATTTTTTTTATTAAAGACTAATATTAATAAACAGACTTTATTTTGAAACAAATAAGAACAAAGTACCTAATTCAGAGCAACTATCAACATATTTTGTAATATTTCGGTACCTAAATTATAACGGTAATCGTTTAAAATATATTTTAGGGCAGAGAAGGCCCGTTCTACGCTAACTTGTACTTCTACGCTAATTTATATAGATTTGGATGACTGTATTTCAACTTCGTCCAATAATCCGGTAAATTTGTGTTTAGGGGTACACTTGCTGGCTTAACATTGTCAATGTCTTTGTATGCTGCCACAACAATAGGATTTTCCAGGGCTTCTGAAGCGGAATCTTCGTCTGGTTCCAAACTCAAGAAATCTTTCAAGGAGTGAAACATCTGCCAAGGTTTCAGTGGCTACAAAAGATTGTATAGGTGTTGGGGACTCATTTATAGGTGGAACATCTGAGCAATTCAAGGTTTCTACTTGTTCGTTATTAAGTGATATCATTGTGAAAATAACTTTCTTTAAATGATTTCTTGCTGATTCTTTCTGTTCGTTATTTAGAAGCCGACTAATTCGGGGATCTAAGAAAATTGCTGAAATTATAGTCTCATTGTTCAGCAAGTTACTCTCTCTAAATTTCAATGCTTCCTTAAGATTTCTAGCAAGGTCACCCTCCATGCTTTCAATAATTAATTTGAGCTCCATCCAGCTTATGTAAAAATCACCCAAAAGTAACTGGCTGTTCTGTAGCTTCAAAGTGGTTGATTTGACAGGATTCTAATTCTGATATCAGATTTCTGTGAAAAGACAATTACATTATCGAATAAAATTTACTACATAGTGTAATTTTGCTAGCCTGTATGATGGTGTGCGCAATATCTTGCATATTTTCCTTGCTTTTGCGATGACATTGGTTGTTGGTTAAATGCGATCCTGATAATTTCGTGGAACACTTCTTACATTCACTTTGATTTGAATTACTATCAAAAGTAAACAAATTTCTTATGACAAGATTCTTTTTACGACCCATAATTTTTTTTTAACTTTTCAGACTAAACTAACTGTAATATATTTGACAATCGCACTTCACTTCACAATACTTCACATCACTGCAACTGAAACTCGGCCGGCGAAGCACATTTCATATTCTTGAAAACAACGGTACTTCATTTAGGGATAGACACTTTTGTTTGCGGTGTATGCAAGTAGTTTTATTAAAATTGCTATACAACTTTACTGTACTATTATTACGTGAAATTTCATCTTTTCACGGCCGGGGATTTCAGTTTTGGTACTTAGCAAGATACAGTAGATACAATCGATAGTAAAATGTAAAAAAAAAACTACGCCTACTATTAGTGACAAAAAAAATTTTAATTTTCACTATTTTACGGTATCTTTCTAATTACCAAAATTGCAATCCTGGCAATGAAAAGCTGAACTTTCTCAAAACGTGTTGATTCAATTGAATCTAAAATAAAATAACAGAAAAAAGATTTATTTTTTCTTCTTTATTTGATATCTCTTCCTTTGTAAGAGAAATATTTAATTTTTGTGAGATAAAAGTTTTCACAAGAGAGGAACACTTAATTTTTAGAACCCTAAGTTATAAATTCCAAATGGAACAATTATGCTCGCAGATTTATGTGAAAAGGTTCCAGTATAACCGATAAACTAGAAGAGATTGAAAAAGTTCCATAACTGTTACGACACCTAGGTGAAAGTGTTCTTCACAGAAGAAATCATTTCTATACCCTAGATGAAATCTATGGGGTATACTAAGTTTGTCATTCCGTTTGTAACACCTCGAAATAATTATGGTAGAGCAAAATGGATTGGACACCCACGCATAATATTAAAAGGTATTTTGATTTTCCGTCCGCCTGTCTGTCTGTCTGTCTATCTGTCTGTGCGCACGATAACTCGAGAACGCATATACTTAGAGAGCTGAAGTTTTGTATACAGACTTTAAAAAAAAAAGTAAAATTAAGTTCGAAAATGAGACAAATCGGACAACTCCTTCGTGGGGTTGCCATATAAAAATTTCGTTTTCCGCTATATATTTGGACACTGCCTGAGAACGCGCCGACGTAGAGACCTGAAATTTCGCACATGATGTTTCTACTACATTAGCAAATAAAATGTTAAAAATGGACTAAATCGGGCAACTCCTTCTTGGTGTTGCCATATAAAAACTTAGGTTTTTTACGTATACTTTGAAAACGATCAGTCCAAGACATTTTTATTGTACTAAAAACTTCTGCAGAATACGAAATCCTATAAAATTGATTATAATCATGTTTTTTGAGCGACAAACCGTTCTAGAAATATATACGAAAAATAACTTCAAAAATCAAAATTGAATAGATCGGTGACCATACGAAATTTAATATGGGCATTCATCTAGGGTATCATAAGAATTGGTCCTAGACAAATTCTAGCTTTTTTACTTGTTATTATTGGCATTTATGATTTTTAATAAATGAGTACTCTGAGGGCGTATGGAAAGAGAAAACTAATCGCTGCACTCACAATAATTAACTGCGAACGGACTAGTAACGAGACTTAAACGCATGAAAGGCGGAAATCTACTTCTAGCACCCATACTCTCAGGTCAAGAAATCCTTGCTACTTGCCCAGCTAAGCTACAATATTTACAGCAAAATAGATTAGCATAAGTATCTGGAAAAATATGATTTGACGAAAATTTGTTAGTCAAGTGAATATATTTAAAATAGAATTAGTAATCAAAATTAGCACTATAAATGAGTTAAACTGTTATATTTGTTCCTAATGCAAAGCCGTATTACCAGTTAACAATTTAGTCTAAATAAGGGATAAAACAAATAGCGTATTTTTAAATATTAATAGCAATAAAGAAAAATAAGTCTTTCGCCCCGTTTTGCCTCACACCTGGGATATAATGGGGGTTACATTGAGACAAAATGGGGTTTGATTTCATTTATTACAAATAAGTTTAATTTGCTTTTAAAATCGTTTTGCAGGCTTGCAAAAGGAACATAGGTGAACTGCCTCATCGTCATTATTGTCAACTCCAGCGCAGCAGTAGTCTGCCTACTGCTTAGAGGACATACATTGGATCCATTCTTCACCTGATTCTGAAGACCAATGATATATACAATAGAGACATGCTGCATCACTTCCTTTTGACAATGAAGACACAGAAGCTTTTCTCTTCCTGTTTTTTTGGTTTGGTTGCAGTTTTTTTTCTTTTACTCCTTCCAAATTTGAATTATTTTTCTACCTTTTTCTAGTTCATTTGGGACAAGGCCAGTTTGTTTTTAGGTATAAGGCGACTCTGTTATAATAGCCGTGTACTGCCCGTAGTCAGAGCGTACATGCAATAAATGAAAGGTGTATTGAAATTTATGCCACTGGTATAAAGCTAGTGGTTTTTATCTGTTTATTCACTGCACTAAATGTTTCAAGTTAAATAAATACTAAAACTTGAGAACTGCAAGATATATATATATTGTAAAATAAAAAGCTGAAACCAATGTTTAGTAAATGATTAATATATAATTTTGATTTACACAACTGTAGCAATTGACTTGTACTCACCTGATGGATATATAGCAGCTGATTTACTTCACGTTTTATTTGACTGAGGTGTGGGATGAGGATATTCTTTATTGCAGTCGATACCCACAATAAAGTGGATTTGTTAGGAATTGTCTCATTACAGTCGAAACCCGCAATAAGACTCTTTATTACAGTCGATACCCGCAATAAAGTGTTTTGTGTTAGTGATTTTCTTACTACAGTCGAGACCCGCAGCAAGAATCTTTATTACAGTCGAGAGCCGCAATAAAGTGTTTGTGTTAGTAATTGTCTTACTACAGTCGATACCCGCAGTAAGACTCTTTATTACAGTCGATACCCGCAATAAAGTGGTGTTGTTAGTAATTGTCTTATTACAGTCGAGACCCGCAAAAAGACTCTTTTTTACAGTCGAGACCCGCAATAAAGTGTTTGTGTTAGTAATTGTCTTACTACAGTCGATACCCGCAGTAAGACTCTTTATTACATTCGATACCCGCAATAAAGTGGTTTTGTTAGTAATTGTCTTATTACAGTCGAGACCCGCAATAAGACTCTTTATTACAGTCGAGACCCGCAATAAAGTGGTGCGAGTTAGTAGATTTCTTATTACAGTCGAGACCCGCAATAAGAAACTTTATTACAGTCGAGACCCGCAATAAGGTTATTTGTTAGTAATAATTTTTATTGCAGTCGCTACCCACAATAAAAAAACCTTTAATTTAATCGCTATCTAAAACAAACTCCTTAATCCAGTCGGTACCCAGAATAAGAATATTTTATTTTAGCTGTCAATCAAACCAAGTATTAAATTTAGTAATAAAATACACACTAGGAAAAATCACTAGGAAAGAACACAAAGGAATAAAATCGGCAAGTTAATCACTGCACTGCTAAATCACAAAAGAGATCGAATCATTGCTTCAATCATATGATAAGAATTTTAATTTGATCTGCTCAATGAGGCTATATTGTTGTATTGTATTTGTGCAATGTGTTATGTAGATGACAAATACACGTCTTTGTTAGGTTGTGTACCTGTTTTTTGATTAAGAATAATCAAATTAGATTTAATTTTCCTAAAAATTTAATGCTTTGTTTTCAGGATCGGTAAAACTAAAATATATTCGAACCGATGTTTCGAACAAGCCGTTTTAACCCGCCGTCGAAATAACTCTCAGTTTTGTCCTCATTGCTTTTGGTATGGGCATTATATCTTGCGGTGATTCAAGACTGAATGGTCCTATCGCATTTGTAGATTTATCTTGGATTGTTGTTCACGTCCTAGATAATTCAAGTGTGTATTCGACTCTGAAGGCAACGCATAGTCCGACCAAAATGAATAGCCAGGTAGGGGAGCCAAATGCAAGTCAACTTGCAGACAGGGTAAGTGTTCTGATATTTTTGGCACTTCTGATGGACTCTTAAGTGGAGTGTTTAAAAACTTTTATTTCTTGATGGTTTCTGGATCATCAGTTATTATATTTTCTTCGGTATAAAATCCACAACGGTAAAGATATGGGCGGCCACATTTCTGTCTTCTCAAAACCATTTCCTAACAACTTTCATGTCTGGAACTGGGTTACAACACGACCTGGATGTCACCTAAGAAATGATTTAACTTCTGAAGAATAATAAGTACTTAGAGGATTCATAAATGAAACGTCAACTGACTGCAGCCGGTGAGTGCACTTTTGGGGAAAACAAAGCAATATTACCCCATATTCCCTTGCAATTTTTATTAGCTTGTTCCACGTCCAATGGCAATGAATATATAAGAGCGAAAGTGATGAGAAATAGATTTGTTGCAAGAACTTCGCCTTAAGTCTTTTCAGTCATAGAGAAATACCCCTACCCCGTTGTGCCCCGGTATTGCATTATGCCAGTGTTCCCCTACTATTAGGTAGATAAAATTACACCTAGCGGAGGTTAACTAAGATTAGAATACTATTACAAATTTCACAACTTAATATAAACTGTTAACTACAAGACGGCCAAAAAACATTGTACCTTAGTTTCCAAGGAAATAACCACACACCGAATCTGTCTATCTTCTAGCTTCAAACAGTTTTATTATTTTATTATTTATATGTATGTCGGGAACAATGTTTTCTAAATTAATTTTATATTTCTGCAATGAAATTTTTCTTTTTTAATAACTTTCTCTTTTTTGTCTGCGACTCGCTTAAACTCTTCCATCTTAATTCCCGCAATGATAGATCCAATGAGTAAAACAAAATCGACCTGTGTGTGTCACATCACATCACAGATTGATTGTTTTTAACAAAAATTAGAATATTCTGGACATTTTGGAACTTCACACATCGCAGATCGATTGGTTGTCCGTCAAGATCCTTACGAGTTTGGTTGCGAAACTCGGATGATTTGAATAACTGATAAAATAAAATAAAATAAAATTCTCACGTTACACATAACTTAAGTCTTGAACGCAGTTAGAAGACTCAGCCATGTCAAAGTTTATAGTCCTAGGTTGATTTATTAAGAGGCGCATGGCCTGAGGGCCACATGTTGTTGAAGCTTTTACTTTAACCTTCGCTTTACCGATATCTACCCAGATAGATATTTCGATTTACTTTTCTTTATAACTCATCGAAATTTCATCAAATCTCAAAACTCCTCAGACTCAGTGACTAAATGTTGAGTTTATTTCAAAAAATAAAAAGAAAATCATTTTGTTCGCACCATCTCATTTTTTTTTTAATTTCGGTATTTTATTTTTATGGATAATATAATATAAAATAACTTAGACTATAATAAAAGCATGTACAGAATAGTAAAAAGTAAAATAAAAATAATTAATTAATCAAAAATATCAGCGTTGGGATGGTACTTTATTGAGGATGGACCTGCATAACAGCCTTCACATTTTGTCTGTGTCAAGTGGTGCTATGCGCATACTGGTTTTTACACTTGATGACGAGTAGCTCTTTTTTTGCACTAAGAGAACTGTATAGTTCTTAAAACTGCATATGAGTTAGTATGAATGTGCCTGTGATTTGCAGTGCTGACTGTTATATCCGGTAAAAGTTAATTCATACGTTTTATGGGCCAATCAATTTAACACTTTTTTTGGTCTTTTGCATGCCACCAACCCAGGTTCTTGTTTCCTTCGTCGGCAAGCTTGTAAACCAACTCGGACTTTTTGTCAATAATAATACACTTCACAAATTTTGGGGCTAACTTGGCAGAAAACATTTACGCTGCGTCCGATAATGCATAATTGCGCTTATATAAAGTGTCGCCAATCTTAAAATTTACCTTAACTTTATTCCTGTCGAAATATGTCCTGTTTCTTTCATAGGCTTTTAAGATTCGTTTCGAAATATCATCATAAACTATGTATATGTAAGGTATCTAAGATCTTGGTTCTAGTCTCGATTGCCGGTTCGCTTATGGGGTCATATAGAGCATATTCAGTCCCCGCGCAGGTGTATTCTCGCCCAAAATTTAGAAAAAAAAGGAGAAAATCCCGTTACTGCATTTACCGCTGTACGTAAGGCCACTTGTAGTTTGCCTATTTCGCGGTCCCACAGAACAAGACAAGAATATTAGTGATAATTGTGATCACAATCTTATTATCTATGAAGAAAATTTCCACGTGCCCTTTTTGGTATTCTGTAGGAACCTGTTTCCTTACTTGTACAATAATCACTTTATGGACATATATATTAATAATGCCTGGAAGAACTAAAAGCTTAGCTACCGAGCTTCTAATGTTACTCATTTACTGAACTTGTAATTAATTAGGTGTGCTATGGTATGGTTGTTGACTTTAAAATTCCCTTTGATAAGGTGACATTTATTTTACAAATGATAATTTCATATCTATTTACGTTTAAATAATTCTAAAACTTATTATGGAGGGCGAGATATATATTACTCTCCCTAATTATTAGTTATAATCAGTGAAAGGAGTTCAAAAATAATTAATAATAGCAGCTTGATCTAATTTTAATTTCGTATAACCTTGCATAGAAAAGAATTTTGGGTACCTTTTCTTTGTCGTGCACTTTGGTTTGCGATTGTTTCGATAATTTCCTTATTTTGGTCTCACCCATTTGTTTCACTGTCGCACTAATCTGCAAGCAGTTCAATATCCCTAAAAGCAATTTGCAATAAAAGCAATTTAAATAAAAAAAAGAATATTTACCAATCGGAATGAAGTAACTTTCATGCCGATATCTTCCTGCTATTCTAATCCAGGTACCTAATTCTGCAGACTATTTAGAAGATATAGTTTCTAGATAACCTTCAACTTCCATATGTTGAATTATTTGCTATGAATATGTATGTACACTTTAGCCACAATACACATTACACAACCACTAGGGATTATTTACATCAATTCCCGTGTAACTAAAATATTTCTCATTCCTGTCAATTTACTGACAACACTGCTCTACCGATATGGAGATAAAGCTAACGCGATCTTGGACTGTCATATCACTCAAGACTCGAGTTAATCATCATAAAGACATCCGTAATCGGTGCAGCTTTAACCACTTTTTGGCGCACAGCTCTTGTAACTTGCCAATCGCACTAACTGAACCGACATAATGGCTGGGCCTACCTCCAAAAAGAACGCAAGGCACCTGATTGGCAGCGACTTGCATATGCATATACATAAACAAAGAAAAAATTGACGCACTGACCTACCTCGAATCTAAAGCAAGCAAAAAAGCTAACGATAAGCGAATGACTTCTGTTTGTAAGAGATCACATTACAATTACCAGTTTACAATTATCTGTTTGACCAGTTGTCGTGTGAGGTTTTGTTGAACTTTCTCCCTCCGTTGAATACACCTTCCGACGGACTGGTAGTCACGTACTGTGTGTCCTCTATTTGGTATATATCAGACACCGGTTGTCCTGTTAGAATATCTTAACCTGGTTCTAACCAGATTGCCAACAGTGAACAGTTTTGTGAAAACCTAGCATATTACAGGGTAATTGCAACTCCGAAACGGTTATGCCACCCCCCCCCCCCCCGCCTTCCATCCATACAAATGTTTGTTTCTCTAGGTGAGTACTATCACCTTCCACACAATGGACCACCATCTAGGACTCTAAACAAAATAATAAGAGTTATAAAATAGAACCTTGTGGCATCTCACAGTGGATTGAAAGTTCGAAAATTTACCTATTGGGAAGAAAAGAAGAAAATCTTCAAGCTAAACATTCCTTATACTATCACTACACTAAATTCAAGATCCCAAGGATATCAAGGTTATATAAATCCTCGTCTCCCGAGTTGTAATATTAAAGTGCGTGAAGAAACATATCCTGAGGGATTACTGGTTTGGGAAGAGCACTAAAACGTGTATTCTTTATGTAACTACATATAGAGCCATTCCGCACGAAACTGATCAACTTGAAACCCGACCATCTCCGAATTGGATGAAATTTACAGTTTGTAGGGAATACTAAAATAACTCACCCATATTTTGTTTTCCTCTACAAAGCAATACCACCCACTACTCACTGTTAGTAGGTTAGAAAATTTGTGATTTTACGATGAAACGTCATTTTCAAAAAATCATATCTCGAGAACGGAGTAACGGATTCTTCTGACTAAAATGCCAAATGAAGCTTAATGTCTTATATTTCTCTCATTATTATTTAATATTCACTAGAAATGACTTCGCTTTTATACTCATTTTATTTTGAAGGTAGAAATCATATCTATCTGCGTACGAAAAATTGCGGGGGTGTTCGGCTTCTTTTTTTATATATGAGTTTTTAAAGTCACCATATACTCAAAGTAACGCACTATGGGAGCACTGCAATAAGGTGATTCTTTTTCTACTGGAGATCTGTAGCACTATTTTATGTATTTAAATTTTGAGGCTATAAGCCTTATCTATATAGGTGCACAAAATTCGAGGGTTTTTCTTTCAATTGCCGAATAACCTCCTCAGTGTTTTTGTCTGCTTCAACTAATTCAGTAACCTTCTAAGGAACTTCGAATATCCTTTCCTTTACTTTATTGCATACATCAGCACTTTTTGATGCAGCGAAGTTTCCTTTCCAAAGTCTCTTTCTAGCCACTGGAGAGCTTCCTACCGAAACTGAGGCTCTGTTGATCGATTCTAAGTCAGGCTGAATTAATCCCTCGGAATTTCCGATCGACGTGCTTGTAGAGCCTATATTTCATGAGTGAAGTACATTAACATCAAGATCGGGTAAGCTCAGAGCTTCGCACCTTCTTGAAGAATTCGCTGGCTGTATTGCTGTATGTGACTTTAAGGTAGCAAATATAATCCACTTTTTACCTACCCCCAACACCATATTCAGAATTGTCGCGTGATTAACGACATTGGTGTTAACAATCCGAAATGTATCACTACATTCACATACACTTCCATTTTATTGTTCTTTTTTTTTAATTTTTTTCACTACATTTTTTAACTATACGTGTAGATCTTTAGTTTTGTTTAAGAAAATGAAACAAACGATAAACTAAATTGCTACGAAAGAAGTATTTCGATCGCTTTACTTATTTATTTCACACGTTGAATTAATCTTACTCGTCCCGGTAAAACATGCAAACTATGAATTACTGAATTTCTAAAGTACTCAATACCAAAATGTGCAATGTCGCAAACCCAATATCTCAGGTGTGACACCTATAAATAAATTAAAACTTAATCTGCCAATGACATTACAAATTACAATTTCTTATTACATTAACCTTCAAGGGAGAAATTTAGAGAAATATATTCTCTTCTGATCCGTAAATCGAAAATCCATCCAAACCCAAAATGACGCATGTTAAAACAATGCACGCAAACGTAGTTTCTGGAAGCGGTAGGAAGGCATAAATAACTTACAGCTAGGAATGAAGACTTTAAACTACACAGATAAGTCAATAAAATTTCCGAAACATTCCGAAATATGAATGCACGGTGAATTTCAAAATTCTCAGCCAAACACCATCGAAATTTTTTTTGCACATAGTTAAAGCTTCTTGCTACAAAACAAAAATTCAAAAATAAATGTGTCAGAGGTCCACAGTAGAAAAAAAAATAATACATGCCCCTCAGCGCAGTTCTCCCATAGTGCGTTACTTTAGGTAAACAGTGACTTTAAATTTTTTTTCACATAGATAGATATGGTTTCTAGCTGCAATACAAAAATACAAAAAAAAGTGCTACAGGTTCTTAATAGAGAAAGAAATAAAACAATATATTCCCCTCAGTGCAGCATAAAGGTTATTTTTCGTATTTTGGTATACGGTGCTTCATATCTCAAAAGCCAAGCCAAATGGCATCACAAGTTTTTGAACATAGAAAGGCATGGCTTCAAAATAAAAATAGACAAAAAACGTACTAGAAGTTCTCTCTAATGAATAATACTATTTTTTCGAAAAAAAAATACTAATATTAACAAAAAAGTTCTTTCAGTGCTGGTAAATTTTTTTATAAAAAATATAAAGGATTAGACTTCATATGGATTTTGAATAAAATCGGTTGTTCCATTCTCAAGATTTGATTTTTTGAAAATGACGCTTCATTGTAAAATTACGATGTCTTACCAAACCGCAAAAGAAGGAATAAATATCTTTTATCTCCCAACAGATACATCTAAAATAGATACCCAATCATGAGTGAAAAAGCACAAAGCCGAAAATGAATATTTGCTTTCTTAAAAATTACTTTTAGATGTTCGGCGGGTGCGTAATCTTGGCAAATATTTTCTTTGAAGATTTATATGGCAAAAAAAACGGCACCAAATTCAACCACTGCGGAAGCACTGAGCCGGGGTAATTGATTTCGACGGTATCCCTCAGTTTTCTGTCAATCCAGGAGTATAAAAGTCTACGTGTAATTGAAGAAAATTCGATCCGACAGAAAACCTATGAGAGATATTTTTGTATTTGTTCGTTCTTTTTGATTTTTAGTTGATTTGATGGAATTTAGGAGTCAGTCACTGTTCGAGCAAAGTCTACATGTGCATATTTGACGCTGGAAACAACAAGCCACAGTGAGCATAAAGCATCAAAAACCTTTGTCAGAATTTTATTAAAGCTTTATATAATTACAAATTTAGGTATTTTTCATCTACTCAACACATTGTGTAGCTATAATCATACCGAGCAGATCAAGTTAATCATTATTATAATCATCACAGCAGCATGTGTTAGCGTACACTTCTTATTGCATTTTTGATCGTTGTTATGCAAATTTTGTCCCTAGTACCGTAAAATCCTCTGCTACTCCAGCAGTGGTATCGTCTGCAAGCAAGGGCTATATAATCCACAAGCTGACTTGTCTCGATCTCTTTTTGTACTTAGCATCGCTTGAGGTAGGTTGGCTATTGAGGGACTAAAATTTATATCGGGTATCGACTTATATATCAATTATTGACAATTCACTTTATTTATTTACTTATTTATTTCCTGTCTAAAGATACAGAGCATCTTACAGACTAAGCGTTAAGAATAAACTACGAACTAACTATGTAGATTCAGCAATTCATAAATACAACTTTTTAATATCTCTAGGCAGATCAATATCAGTACAATATGTATATTTGTTAAATTGCACAACGCAATTAGTAATAGGTGCATTATAACCGTAATTGGTTCTATGAAATGGTACTTGCAGCAAACGACGTCTTATATATGGTACATACCAGTTAATTATTGAGAGGAGCTCCGGTGATTTTGTACGATAACATATTGCTACGCGCCAGAAAGTGATACAAGCGACATCTATTGGAAATGGAAACAACTTTAGGTTAGTGACATCCTAGTAAACTGGGTTTGGAGAATGGAATATTCAGGAAGGTTCTAGGATAAATCGTAGAGTATAAATACGACGCTGCTCACATCCAGGAGGCGAGTATTATTTCAGACAGCGAAGTGAACGAAGTAAACTATTTGGATTGCGATAATTAGAAGTACAGTACTAGCGATAAATAAAGAGTTGAGTTGATAATTATTTGTGAATTTTGTGAAATCGTGTGTAAAAAATTCCGAAAGATAATTTTATATTAAACTGTGAGTGAATTACAAAAGACGCAAGAATGGGACGCAAACTAGAGGAGCTTCGCATACAGGAATTGAAAGTGGAGTTGGGGAAGCGGTCATTACAAACGACTGGCCTAAAGAATGTTCTAGTCGAGCGACTTAGACAAGCTTTGATAGAGGAAGAAAAGAATCCTGAGACATTCGTTTTCGAAGAAGAAACAGAAATTGAGGAAGAGCCTGCAATGAACATAGAACAGCTTTTAAGTACTTTAATGAGCAAAATGGAAGCCCGTTTTGATGAACAAAAGAATTCTCTCCAGGAACAAAAGAATTCTTTCGAGGACCACAAGAAATCTATGGAAACCCGTTTGGACGAACAAAAGAATTCTCTCCAAGAACAAAAGAATTCTCTCCAGGAACAAAAGAATTCTCTCGAGGACCACAAGAAATCTATGGAAACCCGTTTGGACGAACAAAAGAATTCTCTCCAGGAACACAAGAAATCTATAGAAACCCGTTTGGACGAGCAAAAGAATTCTCTCCAGGAAGAAAAGAATTCTATGGAATCCCGTTCAGATGAGCAGAAGAATGCTTTGGATGAACAAAAGAATTCCATGGAGTCCCATTTAGATGAACAGAAGAAATCACTGGAAACGCGTTTGGATGAACAAAAGAGTTCTCTGGAGAATTGTCTAGAAAATCGCTTAGAGGAACAAAAGAATTTCCTGAAAAACTCGTTAGACGAACAAAATTTAAAAATTGAAGGAATCGAGCAAGAAGTGGCGGAAGTTCAACAAAAAGTGACCGAACAGCTTGACAACTTCAAATCAGATTTGGAGAAGATGAAGTATCGACAACCACGGCACGAAGGAATTGAAATATCCAATGCAGGCAGAATGAAACCTCCAATATTTGATAGACAAAATTCGTGGCATATTTTCAAGAGACAATTCGAGGCCGCTTCCGAAGTAAACGGATGGAATGATGCAGACAAAGCTACAGCTCTGGTATTAGCACTTCGAGGTTCTGCATCAGAGCTTTTACAAACTATACCGATAGAAAGGCAACGTGATTATACTTCATTAGTACAGGCGATAGAGTTACGTTATGGAGATGAACACATGCAGCAAGTATATCGCCTACAGCTATGCAACAGGATTCAAAAGCATGGCGAATCACTACAACAACTGCAGGGTGATGTGGAAAGATTAGCTTATCTCTCATACTCTAGCGTAAGTGCGGATTTCCTTAATGAAGTGGCAACAGAAGCATTTGTGAACGCTATTGCAGATCAAAATTTACAACAAGCGTTGAGGCTAGCAGGAAAGAAATCAACAGCAGAAGCACTAGCCTATGCACTAGCGTATGAATCTGCCAGGCAAGCTTCCCGAAGTGCAGTACGAGTGAGAGAAATTTCGGTGGAGGAATGTACTTGTAATAAAATGCAGCCATCACAGAGCAATTCTTCACGTGGTATTCTGCGATGCTGGAATTGTAATAGACCAGGACACCTCCAAAGGGACTGCAGAAAAAACAGAATCACCACAAGAGGAGGACAGAACAGAATGCCACAGATGTCGAGCCAGGGAGCAGGCTATTCGGGGAGAGCCTAGAAATCAAACAGCGACTAGTCGCATCAGCTCCCCTGTTCAGCAGTCGGAAAACATGTAAAAACCAACTTCGGGGGGCAGAAGTTGGTTGGTAGAGTCGACAGCCCCGAAGTCATCATTCAGATAGCCCAGTTGCAGAGAAATAATAGCAGTCTTGTTATATATGGAAGTGTAGGAAAAAATGACTGCGTTGTCACTATCGACACTGGAGCTTCGAGATCAATTATTAGGGCGGATCTTGTCAAGAACAAATGGCTTCACAATACCACCAAATATTTACTAAGAACAGCAACTGGAGCCGCAGCACAAGTTTTTGGAGAAATAACTTTGGATTTTCAACTAGGTGAACCACTATTTCCTCACAATTTCCTAGTTTCAGACAAAATGGATGAATGCATCCTTGGAGTAGACTTTATGACCACATATAAAATAAATTTAGATGTCGGAGAACGAATACTCAAATATGGCAACATAGAAATTCCTATGAGACTAGGAGGAGGAACAGATTATCCTGCAAAAATAAGGACGATGGTCTGTGAGAATATGACTCTCTCTGCATTCTCGGAGACGCTAGTATGGACAAAGCTTACTGATGACATCGGGACCTGCCGATTCTATCTGGTGGAGCCTAACCCTACAAAAGTAACATCGAACATCATCGTTGGTAAGACTTTAGTGAAGACAGAAGGCGCAACATTAATTCCAGTCAGAGTGCTCAACACATCCGAAAATGAGGTACAACTAAAAGAAGGTGCTATAATTGGAAATTGTGAGCCTGTTTATCAGATTGTTAATTTGGAAAATGGTAGTAATATTAAGGAGGCAATACGTATACCAGCTACTACTCAACAGGTTCAGAAACTTCTTTCATCTAGTGCCTTAAGTGAACAGCAATACAACGATGCCAAAGAGATGACCAATGAATTTTCGGAATTATTTGCAATGAATGATGATGATTTCGGCAAAACAAATCTTGTCCAGCATCGGATCACAACAGGAGATTCTAGGCCCATTCGGCAACCACCACGAAGACTACCATTAGCCAAACAACCAGAAGTTGCAGATATGATAAATTCCATGAAAGAACAAGGCATAATTGAGGAATCTAACAGCCCTTGGACATCGCCAGTTGTTTTGGTCAGGAAAAAGGATGGCAGCACCTGATTCTGTGTGGACTACCGCCAACTAAATAATGTAACAAGAAAGGATAGCTATCCGTTACCAAGGATTGATGACACATTGGACACCCTTTCCGGAGCGCAATGGTTTTCCACATTGGATTTGAAGAGCGGTTACTGGCAAGTGGAAATACATCCCGAGGACCGAGACAAAACTGCTTTCTCAGTTGGAAGTGGCTTATGGCAATTCAAAGTTATGCCATTTGGATTATGTAATGCTCCAGCCACATTCGAACGACTCATGGAATGTGTTTTACGAGGATTAACCTGGAAAACATGTCTTGTCTACTTAGATGACATAATTGTGATCGGAAGGACATTCGAGGAACATAAAAACAACTTACGGGACGTACTTCAAAGACTGAGGGATGCGAAACTGAAGCTCAGTACGAATAAATGTGCTCTATTCAAGAATGAAGTAAAATATTTGGGGCATATAGTTTCATCACAAGGAGTAAGAACTGATCCAGAGAAGATAAGAGCTGTGAAAAATTGGCCTGTTCCAAAGGACAAACATCAATTAAGGAGTTTTCTTGGATTAGCTACCTACTACAGGCGATTCGTAAAAGGTTTTGCAGATATAGCAAGGAGCCTACATCAACTTACAGAAAAAGGAAAGCCGTTCATATGGTCAGATAAATGTAACGAGAGTTTTGCAAATTTGAAGCAACAGCTCTGTGGAACTCCAGTGCTTCACTATCCAAAGCTGGGAAAAACTTTTATATTGGACACGGATGCCAGCAATGTAGGTATTGGTGCAGTGCTTTCACAGGAGGAGGATGGTCAAGAGGTGCCAGTAGCTTATTTTAGCAAAGCACTCTCAAAATCAGAGAGAAATTATTGTGCTACAAGGAAAGAGCTACTTGCCATTGTAAACTCAACCAAGCATTTCCATAAATATCTCTACGGGCAGAAATTTATCCTCCGCACTGACCATGCAGCGCTTAAATGGCTTTTGCAGTTTAAGAACCCTGAGGGGCAAGTGGTGAGATGGATAGAGCGACTCCAAGCTTATGACTTTGAAATCCAACACCGAAGAGGACGTATCCATGGAAATGCAGACGCCCTTTCACGACGTCCATGCAATGCAAACATTGCGTTCGGCTGGAAGAAAAAGAAACGGAGGCAACTATACAGCTGATGACGGTGGAACCATCGACAGGTTGGAACAACGAGAGCTTGCGAACAGCTCAACGGGAAGAACCAGACATAGCACCTATTCTTGCTTGGAAAGAAGACATGGAAAGACCACAATGGCAAGATATCTCGGAGAAGAGTGAGAAACTGAAGAGCTACTGGGCTCAATGGAACTCTCTTCACGTTGAATGTGGTATATTAAAGCGCAAGTGGGAATCAACTAATGGCTAGTCATTCCGAATGCAAATAGTCGTGCCGGCATCCCAGGTCAAAGATGTTCTAGAAGAAATGCACAGTGGAGCATCTGGAGGACATTTCGGGGTGAATAAAACAATTTCCAAAATACGTGAAAGGTTTTATTGGTTACATATGCGGGAGGATATTGAGGAATGGTGCCGCAGATGCACTATCTGTGCTTCTTGCAAAGGACCACCACACAGAAGTAGAGGAGAAATGCATAAGTATAATGTAGGAGCCCCATTTGAAAGGATAGCCGTAGACATCTCTGGACCTTTTCCAGAAACAGATAACGGTAACCGTTATATATAAGTTGCTATTGACTATTTCAGTAAATGGCCTGACTCTTATGCAATCCCTAATCAAGAGTCTACCACAGTAGCGGATCAAGTAGTAATGAATTGGGTCAGTAGATTTGGTGTCCCTCATGAACTTCATTCAGACCAAGGACGGAACTTCGAATCTCGCGGACTTTCCAAGAGATGTGTAAAATTCTGGGAATAAGAAAAACCAGAACAACTCCTCTGCATCCACAATCTGATGGCATGGTAGAGCGCTTCAACAGAACATTGGTCGAGCATCTAAAGAAAGTAGTCGACTATCACCAACGCGATTTGGATCGACATTTTCCCAAGTTCTTAATGGCCTATCGATCAGCTGTTCACAACACGACCGGACAAACTCCAGCAAAAGTGATATTCGGAAAGGAGATGCGTTTACCTAGCGATCTCAAGTTTGGTACACGCAGAGGTGAACAAGAGTTACCAGACGATTATGTATCGGAACTTAGACAACGATTAGCTGATGTACACGAAGTCACGAGAGCAAAATTAGCAATAAATACCGATCGGATGAGGACCCGCTATGACTTACGTGCTAACTCAGCAGGATTTAATGAAGGTGATCTTGTTTGGCTGTACAACCCGAAACGACGTAAGGGACGTTCTCCCAAATTACAACAACACTGGGAAGGACCATATTCAGTAGTGACTAGAATAAATGACGTAGTATATAGGATTCAGCGGGGTACAAGAAGCAAACGGAAAATCGTTCATCTAGATCGTTTATGTCAATACTGCGAGCATCAAGACCGTGGATCACCTGTTGTTCGGGACGAACAATTTTAAGAAGGGGGCAGTGTTACGCGCCACAAAGTGATGCAAGCGACATCTATTGGAAATGGAAACAACTTTAGGTTAGTGACATCCTAGTAAACTGGGTTTGGAGAATGGAATATTCAGGAAGGTTCTAGGATAATTCGTAGAGTATAAATACGGCGCTGCTCACATCCAGGAGGCGAGTATTATTTCAGACAGCGAAGTGAACGAAGTAAACTATTTGGATTGCGATAATTAGAAGTACAGTACTAGCGATAAATAAGGAGTTGATTTGATAATTATTTGTGAATTTGTGAGAGTAAACAGTAAAGTTAAATAAAGAAAGAGCTTTTGAATTATATCTGAAATATTGTGTTTTAAATATCGAACTAAGGCCACGCTCGTAACAATATAATATCTCTAATAAACGTTGCACAACCAACTTCTCTTTTGAAGCCCAGCTAAGTGTGTTTATCTAGCGCCAGTCTTGTGAATGACTTTTGTACTGCTTCGATACGATTTATATGTACTTTATAGGACGGACACCAAATAACGGAGGAGTATTCCACTATGGATCTTACCAATGAATAAAAAAAAGCTATCAAGGAATGAGGATCTTTTAATTCCTTTGTGTTTCGTCTTATAAATCCTAACATCATAAAAGATTTATAATAATATATTCAATATGGCTAATGAAGGATAACTTAGAATCAAAACTGACGCCTAAATCCTTAGTTTCCGCTACACTGGGAGCAGAAAAAGCTCCAATTTTATAATTGAAGACTATTGGTGTAGATTCTCCGTAAAAGGACATTATTTACATATAGAAATATGTAGCGACAAGTTATTATCTGAGCACCATCTACCAAGGGCATTTATATCGTTTTGATGAAATATGCAATCGGCAATAGAATTTATTTTCACAAATAATTTCAAGTCAGCTGCAAACAATAAACATTCTGCAAAGCAAAAAATATTAACAATGTCCTTTATAAATAGAAAAAAAAGGCGGACCAAAGCGACTACTCGGAGGAACATCCGAATTTACCTCGATGACCCTTGACAATTTATTGCTTATTTAACATATTGTCTACGATTTGTTAAAAATGAGGAAATCTATTTGAGGATGTTATATTTAAAGCCAAGACGCATAAGATTCTTAATTAAAAGCATAATATCAACGCGATCAAAAGCTTTCGAAAAGTCAGTACATATATATCGAATCGACCTGGGTATGTTCTTCAATAGAATTAATAGCATAATTTGAAAAAATTTGTAAGTTTTGTACATGTATACCTATCAGAGATAAATCCATGCTGATTCGAAGTAATCAACTCCTTTACTATAAATAATATTTTAGAGTTGACTAAAGAATCCAGCAATTTTGGTATGTTATTCATAATAGATACAGCACGATAGTTTATTACCAAATTTTTTTTTCCAGATTTGTGGATAGGAGTTATATAAGATGATTTCCATATGACGAATTAAATAAGACTGAAAGAGGATAGGAAAGAGATTATAAGCAATTTGTAAGAAAATTAGTACATATGCTATCCATATTAGGCTTTGTTATGGAACATACATTTTTTATAGCAGACTGAACATCCTCCATATCTATCGAAATATCGCCAACGTCAATTGGGGTGTTAGTGCACAAATCAAATTTTGGAAAGTAGCCATCACTATGATTCACACAATAAACTGTTTCAAAATAATCTGCGAACATGTTACAGCTAGATATAATATCTTGAGATTTTGAATTATTTTATTCTAGTACTTTAGGAAACCGTTTAACTTACGTTTGCCATTAATATAGTGCCAAAAAGCTTTGCTATTTTACTTGATCTTAGATTCAATAGAACATAGATACTGTTTGTACAAAAAACTATGAAGAAACTCAAATTCCTTCCTCAAACGCCTAAAATTATTTAAATCATCGGAGCTACCTGACAGTTTAAGTCCTTTATCCGCCTTAGTATTTGCATTTTTCAAGTCAAGTTTAAAAATGTTCTATTAAACCACTTAAGATGATTTTTTTGCAATTTTCGAAATTTGGTACAAAGCTGTCCAGTCCATCATGCACAACTTTTAAAAATACATTAAATATTTGCTGCAAGTTACCTTGAAGTAGTGCCGACCAATTTACACCTGAATAAAAAACACCTAAACTAATATAATCTGCCTTGGTAAAATCAAAACACATAGTACTCAAGTTATTATCTGAAGCTTATTCATAAAGAGTTAAGTTTAATTCAATAGCTTTATGATGCATATCAGTATTAACTAAAGCTAATTAACTTCATCAACTCTACATAAAACGTCACTATTAAGATAAGCAACATCGAGAAATCTGCTGAACATTTTACACAATTTACATATTCCTTTGCATTATGTCTACACTGCTTAAAGTATCAACTACATATTGCTCAATTTCAGTTGTAACGTTAAAAGGAATTAAAAAATCATCTTCTCTTAAAATCCAATTTACACCACTTAAATCAAAGTCACCTGGATAGCACATTATCATTTTGACTTAAAAATGTGAATCTTATATTTATATACTATATATCTAATTCTGAGCGAGGAGCGATATAACTAACGCAAATATTAAAAATTTCGTTCCGTAAAAAAAATCGATTTAACGGCAATCAAAACTCCTCCACAAAGAATTTAGAAGACAGAATTTCCTTATTTAGCCATGTTTCAGTGATAACAATTACATCGTAGTTATTATCCAGTGCAACCAATGAAAAGTTATTTAGCTTTGTTCTCAATCCATGGGCATGTTGGTAGAATATGCTTAAAGAACACGACAAGTATTGAAGTATGTATCCAAGGATTCTTATGCAGCCTGTAAATACCCAATTATTTTAGAATCGTCGTTGCATTTCCGATATCAGGTTTTTTTGCATATTGGAAAAATTACGTATAACAATACCTGTAGTCCAAAAATCAGCTGACTGTACTTGGGAGATCAAGCGCTCAGGTACACATCAATTTGAAAAGATGAACCTTAACCCCAATCTATCAGCGTCTGTTTTTAGCAAATGTTTGCATAAGAGTAAATCATGCGATATATTCGTTTTGGAAGTTACGAATTTGACAAGGGCCTCTTCGGAGGTTCAGGGTGAAGGCAAGAATCATGCAACCATTTAAATTTATTAACCACTGTTAAGTCACTTGAAGGTTCTGCGTTGCCAACAATTCTGTGGCCCTTTTTTTTACTGCGGAATATAGTCCACTCAGCATTGACCTTGTCAGACACCACCTCAACAACAGCAACAGTTACACTCTGGACGGAATTTCCTGTAGTTGGTGTTGATACCAGGGGAGGACATAAAGAAATACTATGGGTATCCTTCATAAGATTTGAGCATCCAATGGCAGGTGTCTAAGCCGTTGCAGCTAAATGCGATGAACATGAGCTAGTTCTGAGACTATATCGATCAGAGCAACTATGGATAGAATACAGCAACTGGAGCATTTCCACAGTATGTTTTGATTGGTTCCTAACACTTCCAAATATTGATCATCTAATCTTTCACATCTATTATGGAAAACACAATTAACTTTTATTTTGTCCGTATTCACTGCATCACATTTGCCACAATTGATTGAAGTCATTTTAATTACAAATTATTAAATAAACCGGGTGTCGACTGACTTAAAGAATATTATCTCGGATCTCGACTGAGATAATATTTTACTAACAAATACTTTATTACTGGTCTCGACTGAAATAAGGAATCTTGCTTCGGGTCTCGAATGAAGTTAAGATAAAGATAATCTTACTAACATTAACACTTTATTTCTGGTCTCGACGGGAATAATGAATTGTTCTAACAAAATATTTGAACAAAGGGTCTTAACATTAGCTTAAAGCCAATTCCTCAAGTTCCAAGGTGTAGATCGGTGAGTACCAATCACTTGTAAAATTTTAATATTTATTCAGATATCTATTTGACTATATTTTGACTTATATATATATATTATACATTTCGTGTGCATATATATTTTACATATATATTTATATTACATTTTTGACGATCTTATATTCCAACTTATTGCTAATAAGTGTTTTCAGTGTGATATAAAAAATCTCTGACCCAACTTATGTACTGAGTTTTGTCTCAACATATCTATTTCTGAAAATCGTACATCACAAATCGGTGTCGATAAGTGTGTTTTCTGGTGTGTGTTGATCTCTGACCCAACAGTCTATATAATCTTGTCTTAATACGAATACTCGAGATAGTTAAGCTAAGTAAATGCATCAGTGTTTCGAAGCTAAGTTATTCAAACTTTTGCTCTATATTAACCCCATTTATTGAATACCTATTTATATATCTATTATTAACAGCCCTGTATGTGTGTTTCCCCATACGTTTGAATCGTTGACCTAGTAACTTTTATACATAATTAATAGTGGAAAATTCAAAAAAATAAGTGTAGTAGTTTCTTGAAAGTAAAAGAAAGTGAACAGTGTTGATTTGTTGTTAGGAAATAGACCACTGATGTTGATCCAAATTTACCAGTGCATTCATTTGTCTTTAATCAAATTTGCGTGTATGTTCTACTAACGGGCAGTACAAATATTTCTTTGAGAAATAAGTACATACCAATAATCTTTATTCTGCTCGGAAATTTGTCGAATAGTTAGAAAAATTGAAGGAAGGAACTGTTAGTCTCGTAATTAAAGTGGAGATGTGCCAGCTCATAAAGTTATTTCAATAAAACAAAAAAAACTGTTGGCAGAACAATTTCCTGTTTGTGTTTTCCAAAATCTACAGAACTTTCGGAACAACTCAAGTGAAGAGGATATTGAGCTCGAAACTAACAGCGAAGTAACTATTCTTTTCCAATCTTTTTGTTTTATTTCTGGAGCCATCCATCCACATCATCCTCTTAAAAGGGAGCCAGCTTGTAACCTAATGATTCCAAATGAATGGTGTTTAAGATAATGCTAGCCAATATCGACAAGTTGTTTCAGAACCTGCCGCCGACCATTGTTCAGGATGTTTGGTATAATATATGGTTGTACACCTTAGTTTACAGAAAAGTGTAGGAGCTTGAAAATAATTAAAATTTTAGAACAAATCATTTAATTTATTCAGTGATTGCCGTCCGTCTTTGCCACGGAACTTCACCGTAAGGGGAATTCACATAATTCTTAGTTCTATCCCTCATATTTACCATACTCTGTATTTCTTCCTAATTATGAAGTAATAATGATTGATTAGACATTTTTGCCTCCATTCTCCTTCAATGATTTTGCCGGGACTGGAACTTATCGATTTCTTTAAATTTATTCTGAGTTATCGCACAAGTGTCAAATACAAATTATCTAAAATTTCTTGAATTATGTCAATTTTTGCTTAGAAAATAAGTGGAGAAATAACCTGACCAAATTCCTTGGCTGTAGCATATCGCGCTACCATGATAAATTAATTAAGAAATCCATATTCACATAGCCGTCATTGACCAGGGGCCGGGTCCTATAACCCGGAGAACCTAGCTTACCATTCACAATTCACTAAGATGCTTCGAGAATAAGGGAAAACTTGGGAGAATTAGGGAAAACGTAAGAGAAATGCAAAAAGAAAGATTGTGATTCCGACCGTTAGAGCGCTGTTTTTAGTAAATTTCAAAAGTGACATTCCATATTTAACTGGTTATAGTTCAGAATTTAATTTAATTTTTAAATTAATGTTATTAAAAGTGCATATTAAATATATTATTATAAAGTGAATAGTAGTGAAAATAAACAATATAATGATGCTATGAGCGAAGTCTATATTATTTCCTAAAAATTCTGTTCACTGGATGCTCGTCTGCAATAAATTTGCGGAAACAAAGTCTATCATTTATGCGTTTGTAATTAGTTGATTTGAATCACTTACTCTTGGTGAATTTATAATTTAATGTGAAAGTTCCCAGATACAAAATACAACAAAAATAGACAATACTATCAGTTGAGAATTCTTGCTCTTACTTTTTCACATAAATTTTAAAAAGTCAAGTAGATAATTTGGTAATTCTTAAAGCAAATTACCCCCCCCCCCCCCCCTGAGTTACAGAACTCCCAGCGGAAAATTAAATGCCAAATCAACTCCAAATTCCACCTCCGTGTTATAGAATCCGGCCCAATACTGCAAAGATGCTCCGTCATATAACCTTCCTGAATGTACAAGGATCTTCTAAAATGTTTGCATTTAATAAGATGAAATGTTGAGGAGTGGGGGGGGCGGGTATTCCGTCCTATATTGTTGTAAATTTTCAATAACAATAATAATAATTTTCCTGTTGTAAAACGGGAAACCTTGGCTACAAAATGTATATCGATATTTTAATCTCAGTAGCTTTGTTTAACTGTTATTTATTAAAAAATAATGAAGTACAAAATTTGAAATCTCACAAATACCATAGTAATTTTATGAATCCTCGCCCCCCATTTTTTTTTCTTAAAGGCAATTAATTCCGTAAAATAACTTTCGCGGACTGATTACATCGAAAAAAGTAGAAAAATGACAAACAAAGAAATTAACTTCTTCTTTGTCTCTTCGGCTTCTATTTTACTAACACACTAACGCTTGATGTAAGCCACTTATTATAAGCTCTACTGTCGTACGAAATACAATTTTTATAATCATCCCTGTTTTCAATTAGTCCCAAGCAAACGCAGCAAATTTCTTGTCATTCCTCACCTAAATCTAACTACTACAAACACTTTCGCTTTAATTTTTGGACTCTAATCGTCGAAAGCTGTAATTCTGAACACGTGAAATTTTTCGACACAGGTCCTATCAGGATGGGCTGCATCGAGGTTAGCTCAATCGGGGTATAAACAATACCACATTTTCTAGATCAGTTACACTGCTGGGAAGAAACTCGATCTCTTCGAAATAGTCTGAATTAAATTAGACCGGAAGACAAGAAAAGATCCATAAATTTCCAATTTCCCCATACAAATGAATGTAGGTAAACAAAAAAAAAACCACTTTCCGCGATGTTTTTCCGCGAAAATCTCACCTGAAGACTGGTTTTGATTTCAAAATTTCTTCATAAACGTGATTTCTTACAAATGAATACACACATACACTAACTAAGTAATGATCACAACTTAACACAGCTTACCTTGCTCACCTTAGCAGCACACTTTACACAAGAAAAATACACGGAAAATCTCGCGACCACGAAATCGTGAAACGAGATTGAAACATCGCGGAACTGTCAAAACATTATGTACTGCCAACATATGGCACATACATAAATTCGGGGTATTTTTTAACGGTATTAAAAAAGTACGAAAATATCTTTGTTAAAAGATATTTAGTAATTTATGATTTCTCGAATGAGCAATGAGATGAAAAGAGATAGCAAGTGGGAGCGAGATAGTTAAAAAATTATGTTCCACATCGAATTTTCTCAATATGAACGATGAGAATTTAAATGCTCCATCTTAGGGCACAAATTTAAATTTTCATCTTAAAGCGATAAATTTAACAAATGATGGAAGTTTTTTAATGGGAAAAGATAGATGTCAATATTCCGCATCGAATGGTATTAATTACAGCTAACGAAATATAAAATGTTTTGAGTAATTTGCATTATGGTTGTGGGTTTCCACGAAAGGATGGCGGTTCAGACACTATATAAGACCGAGCATTTGCATGGATCACTCTCTTAAATTTTTCGAGTTCAACCTGTTTAAATCGTGTAAGCAGTGTTCAATTTTCAAGTTTTTCAGTTTTTCTTTTTCTCGACTTTGTGCAAAATTCGTAAGATCGGCTTGGGTTCATTCCACAGAAAATCATCAAATATAGTGTAAATTTGTGCGGTGTGAGATCTTGTCTCAAGCGTAAGGGAGGGTGCCGGTTTTTAAAAGAACAACTCTGCTTTTATTTAAGATCAAATATAACTTTTTATTAATATATCTTAACTTATATATCACAATTCAATTTAACTCAAATTTAAAATCTACACAGTAAAAAATTTTTACCACTCATAGAGTTGGCAATAGGTTGCCTACTCTAAGTGTAGTAATTTTACTACCTCAAAATATATTTAAACACCCGATTGAAATTTACACATTTTAGAGAAAATATTTTACTATGTGTTTGTAAAATTACACAAAAGTTGTAATAGGTGTAAATAGTTGTGCGTAAAATCAGAGAACTGGTGTAATTATTCTAAATAGCTGTGCGTAAAATTACATAAAGAAGGAATTCAAATACATATTTGTGTGTAGAATTCCTAAATAAATCTGAACTCGCTTACACTTATTTTATGCTATGCGTAGCAATGAGCACATTTGTACATTCCTTACCAAAAGATTTATGAAAGAATCACATGAATGCTTCCTAAAATTCTTGAAATTTTCCAATTCTAATAATATAAATTCTTACCGATCAGTTCAATTTACACTTTTTACATTTCTTTCAAAAATAATTTGTCGGCTATAACCAATTTCATATTTTTTTATGGAAGCGCCTTTCAGTACCTCCATACATTAAAAAGTTTGGGACTGACTGTTTTCCCACTGTATGTAAAAAATCGTAATTTTTGTATTTATTCCATTTTTTAAATTACATAGAGACGCTATAAGCAAAATTTCAGCTCTTGACATCATCTCCTTCAAACCAAGTATAAAAAAAAAACTTTTGTGTTGCAACACTACAAAGGGGTTTCCCAATTTTACCCATTTGTGAGCTTAAATTTTTTTAAAAACGCCGTGTCTAAAATTTCAGCTAAGTCAACGCGTTATACATATGTAGTACGGACGGACAGACAAATACGCAAAAATCAATATAACTTTGAATTTTATATATTTTATTAAATCAAACAATATCTCCTACTTATTAAAAAAAATCAAGCTCCTACCTTCTGCGTATACTAATCATATACAAGTGAGTTATAATTCAGTCTTATGTATAAGATAGTTATTTTACATTTTTGTTTTCTTAGTAAGAAAACTGAAAAAAATTTACATTGTTCAGAACAAAAAACAATAAAAATAAAAATGAATTTTAGAACATTGCTTCACTACATCAATATGAAGTAAAATAAAAGATATTTCTTTATTTTTTTATATCTTGATTAAGTGATATCGATTGTCAATTTAGGATGATGTGGACTGCTCAATGCAGTGATCTTCTTGGAATGTGCTACACGTGAGCTCCTGAATACATTGAACGAAACGCAAAACTTTTGATTGTGCATTTAATTTTTTTTTGCCCCTCGCGTTATATCTGTTTGAATGTTGAAAAAAATCTTTGGGTGAAATCGAGAATTTTGAGATACTTCGTTGGGATATTTGACATTAAAAATGAAATAAAGCGCAAATGTTTGCGAAAAAGCCTCTTTGAAATTGACCGATGACGAGTTTATCATATATTGATCCATAATAATGTAGGAAATATACTGTCTGCCTGTATCTGAAATTAATTCATATAAATATACATATATTATACGTTATTATATAATATATTAATATATTATAATATAAATCATATGGTAAATTACTTATAAGTGTATACTATTGGAATTTTCTACAAACCAACATAAGCAAACCAAGGGGCCGGTGTTGGAGCTTGGATCTCTCTGTTAGAAAAATTGAAGGAAGGAACTGTTAGTCTCGTAATTAAAGTGGAGATGTGCCAGCTCATAAAGTTATTTCAATAAAACAAAAAAAACTGTTGACAGAACAATTTCCTGTTTGTGTTTTCCAAAATCTACAGAACTTTCGGAACAACTCAAGTGAAGAGGATATTGAGCTCGAAACTAACAGCGAAGTAACTATTCTTTTCCAATCTTTTTGTTTTATTTCTGGAGCCATCCATCCACATCATCCTCTTAAAAGGGAGCCAGGTTGTAACCTAATGATTCCAAATGAATGGTGTTTAAGATAATGCTAGCCAATATCGACAAGTTGTTTCAGAACCTGCCGCCGACCATTGTTCAGGATGTTTGGTATAATATATGGTTGTACACCTTAGTTTACAGAAAAGTGTAGGAGCTTGAAAATAATTAAAATTTTAGAACAAATCATTTAATTTATTCAGTGATTGCCGTCCGTCTTTGCCACGGAACTTCACCGTAAGGGGAATTCACATAATTCTTAGTTCTATCCCTCATATTTACCATACTCTGTATTTCTTCCTAATTATGAAGTAATAATGATTGATTAGACATTTTTGCCTCCATTCTCCTTCAATGATTTTGCCGGGACTGGAACTTATCGATTTCTTTAAATTTATTCTGAGTTATCGCACAAGTGTCAAATACAAATTATCTAAAATTTCTTGAATTATGTCAATTTTTGCTTAGAAAATAAGTGGAGAAATAACCTGACCAAATTCCTTGGCTGTAGCATATCGCGCTACCATGATAAATTAATTAAGAAATCCATATTCACATAGCCGTCATTGACCAGGGGCCGGGTCCTATAACCCGGAGAACCTAGCTTACCATTCACAATTCACTAAGATGCTTCGAGAATAAGGGAAAACTTGGGAGAATTAGGGAAAACGTAAGAGAAATGCAAAAAGAAAGATTGTGATTCCGACCGTTAGAGCGCTGTTTTTAGTAAATTTCAAAAGTGACATTCCATATTTAACTGGTTATAGTTCAGAATTTAATTTAATTTTTAAATTAATGTTATTAAAAGTGCATATTAAATATATTATTATAAAGTGAATAGTAGTGAAAATAAACAATATAATGATGCTATGAGCGAAGTCTATATTATTTCCTAAAAATTCTGTTCACTGGATGCTCGTCTGCAATAAATTTGCGGAAACAAAGTCTATCATTTATGCGTTTGTAATTAGTTGATTTGAATCACTTACTCTTGGTGAATTTATAATTTAATGTGAAAGTTCCCAGATACAAAATACAACAAAAATAGACAATACTATCAGTTGAGAATTCTTGCTCTTACTTTTTCACATAAATTTTAAAAAGTCAAGTAGATAATTTGGTAATTCTTAAAGCAAATTACCCCCCCCCCCCTGAGTTACAGAACTCCCAGCGGAAAATTAAATGCCAAATCAACTCCAAATTCCACCTCCGTGTTATAGAATCCGGCCCAATACTGCAAAGATGCTCCGTCATATAACCTTCCTGAATGTACAAGGATCTTCTAAAATGTTTGCATTTAATAAGATGAAATGTTGAGGAGTGGGGGGGGGGGCGGGTATTCCGTCCTATATTGTTGTAAATTTTCAATAACAATAATAATAATTTTCCTGTTGTAAAACAGGAAACCTTGGCTACAAAATGTATATCGATATTTTAATCTCAGTAGCTTTGTTTAACTGTTATTTATTAAAAAATAATGAAGTACAAAATTTGAAATCTCACAAATACCATAGTAATTTTATGAATCCTCGCCCCCCATTTTTTTTCTTAAAGGCAATTAATTCCGTAAAATAACTTTCGCGGACTGATTACATCGAAAAAAGTAGAAAAATGACAAACAAAGAAATTAACTTCTTCTTTGTCTCTTCGGCTTCTATTTTACTAACACACTAACGCTTGATGTAAGCCACTTATTATAAGCTCTACTGTCGTACGAAATACAATTTTTATAATCATCCCTGTTTTCAATTAGTCCCAAGCAAACGCAGCAAATTTCTTGTCATTCCTCACCTAAATCTAACTACTACAAACACTTTCGCTTTAATTTTTGGACTCTAATCGTCGAAAGCTGTAATTCTGAACACGTGAAATTTTTCGACACAGGTCCTATCAGGATGGGCTGCATCGAGGTTAGCTCAATCGGGGTATAAACAATACCACATTTTCTAGATCAGTTACACTGCTGGGAAGAAACTCGATCTCTTCGAAATAGTCTGAATTAAATTAGACCGGAAGACAAGAAAAGATCCATAAATTTCCAATTTCCCCATACAAATGAATGTAGGTAAACAAAAAAAAACCACTTTCCGCGATGTTTTTCCGCGAAAATCTCACCTGAAGACTGGTTTTGATTTCAAAATTTCTTCATAAACGTGATTTCTTACAAATGAATACACACATACACTAACTAAGTAATGATCACAACTTAACACAGCTTACCTTGCTCACCTTAGCAGCACACTTTACACAAGAAAAATACACGGAAAATCTCGCGACCACGAAATCGTGAAACGAGATTGAAACATCGCGGAACTGTCAAAACATTATGTACTGCCAACATATGGCACATACATAAATTCGGGGTATTTTTTAACGGTATTAAAAAAGTACGAAAATATCTTTGTTAAAAGATATTTAGTAATTTATGATTTCTCGAATGAGCAATGAGATGAAAAGAGATAGCAAGTGGGAGCGAGATAGTTAAAAAATTATGTTCCACATCGAATTTTCTCAATATGAACGATGAGAATTTAAATGCTCCATCTTAGGGCACAAATTTAAATTTTCATCTTAAAGCGATAAATTTAACAAATGATGGAAGTTTTTTAATGGGAAAAGATAGATGTCAATATTCCGCATCGAATGGTATTAATTACAGCTAACGAAATATAAAATGTTTTGAGTAATTTGCATTATGGTTGTGGGTTTCCACGAAAGGATGGCGGTTCAGACACTATATAAGACCGAGCATTTGCATGGATCACTCTCTTAAATTTTTCGAGTTCAACCTGTTTAAATCGTGTAAGCAGTGTTCAATTTTCAAGTTTTTCAGTTTTTCTTTTTCTCGACTTTGTGCAAAATTCGTAAGATCGGCTTGGGTTCATTCCACAGAAAATCATCAAATATAGTGTAAATTTGTGCGGTGTGAGATCTTGTCTCAAGCGTAAGGGAGGGTGCCGGTTTTTAAAAGAACAACTCTGCTTTTATTTAAGATCAAATATAACTTTTTATTAATATATCTTAACTTATATATCACAATTCAATTTAACTCAAATTTAAAATCTACACAGTAAAAAATTTTTACCACTCATAGAGTTGGCAATAGGTTGCCTACTCTAAGTGTAGTAATTTTACTACCTCAAAATATATTTAAACACCCGATTGAAATTTACACATTTTAGAGAAAATATTTTACTATGTGTTTGTAAAATTACACAAAAGTTGTAATAGGTGTAAATAGTTGTGCGTAAAATCAGAGAACTGGTGTAATTATTCTAAATAGCTGTGCGTAAAATTACATAAAGAAGGAATTCAAATACATATTTGTGTGTAGAATTCCTAAATAAATCTGAACTCGCTTACACTTATTTTATGCTATGCGTAGCAATGAGCACATTTGTACATTCCTTACCAAAAGATTTATGAAAGAATCACATGAATGCTTCCTAAAATTCTTGAAATTTTCCAATTCTAATAATATAAATTCTTACCGATCAGTTCAATTTACACTTTTTACATTTCTTTCAAAAATAATTTGTCGGCTATAACCAATTTCATATTTTTTTATGGAAGCGCCTTTCAGTACCTCCATACATTAAAAAGTTTGGGACTGACTGTTTTCCCACTGTATGTAAAAAATCGTAATTTTTGTATTTATTCCATTTTTTAAATTACATAGAGACGCTATAAGCAAAATTTCAGCTCTTGACATCATCTCCTTCAAACCAAGTATAAAAAAAAAACTTTTGTGTTGCAACACTACAAAGGGGTTTCCCAATTTTACCCATTTGTGAGCTTAAATTTTTTTAAAAACGCCGTGTCTAAAATTTCAGCTAAGTCAACGCGTTATACATATGTAGTACGGACGGACAGACAAATACGCAAAAATCAATATAACTTTGAATTTTATATATTTTATTAAATCAAACAATATCTCCTACTTATTAAAAAAAATCAAGCTCCTACCTTCTGCGTATACTAATCATATACAAGTGAGTTATAATTCAGTCTTATGTATAAGATAGTTATTTTACATTTTTGTTTTCTTAGTAAGAAAACTGAAAAAAATTTACATTGTTCAGAACAAAAAACAATAAAAATAAAAATGAATTTTAGAACATTGCTTCACTACATCAATATGAAGTAAAATAAAAGATATTTCTTTATTTTTTTATATCTTGATTAAGTGATATCGATTGTCAATTTAGGATGATGTGGACTGCTCAATGCAGTGATCTTCTTGGAATGTGCTACACGTGAGCTCCTGAATACATTGAACGAAACGCAAAACTTTTGATTGTGCATTTAATTTTTTTTTTGCCCCTCGCGTTATATCTGTTTGAATGTTGAAAAAAATCTTTGGGTGAAATCGAGAATTTTGAGATACTTCGTTGGGATATTTGACATTAAAAATGAAATAAAGCGCAAATGTTTGCGAAAAAGCCTCTTTGAAATTGACCGATGACGAGTTTATCATATATTGATCCATAATAATGTAGGAAATATACTGTCTGCCTGTATCTGAAATTAATTCATATAAATATACATATATTATACGTTATTATATAATATATTAATATATTATAATATAAATCATATGGTAAATTACTTATAAGTGTATACTATTGGAATTTTCTACAAACCAACATAAGCAAACCAAGGGGCCGGTGTTGGAGCTTGGATCTCAGTTAATTCTGTCCCAATCCAAATGTAAAAAAATTTGTATAAACTAACAACAATTGAATAAGTGTAAAGTTTACCGGATAAAACCTAAAAATGTACTCAATATTCTCCTTGAAATATTTTGTTATGAAGTGGAAAGCGATTTTGTTGTCATCATCATCTACAGTTTGTAAGATACTTGTCATAATTCTTGGTTTCTTTTTGTGTCCGTATTCAATTACTCGTTTGATTTTATCGTGAAAGTTCAAAATGACTGCCGCCATTGTTTTCCCAGTGAGAGCATTGAAATGATCAAACAAAAAATCTTTAGTTAATAGAAATGGCCACTCCTCTCTCACTTGACCTACAGAAGGGGTCGTAATGAAGTTGTTTAGAAATTTGCGTTGTTCGTCATAGCAATCGGTCATAAACCATTTAATTTCTTCGTATTCCTCTTTTGCCAAAGTCTTTTGCTCGCTCAATTTTATTAATCGTTCCCTTTTCAATAGTAAGCTTTCCTTCTCTTTAGCAATTCCTGACGAAGATGGCTGCCAGTTTGCGCATGTCATTTCAAATTTCTTCTTCTTCAGCGGAATAAGGAATGCATCGCTCGAAGATCTCGGTGCCCGATTTAAACAATTATTCCTTTGCATAAGGCTGGTTACAAGAGGAGAATTACGGGGAGAGATCAAGTTTCCGTCTGCATCTTTGTAAGGAAATGTGTTTTGATATTTTTCACATAGTTTAGCGGCAACATTTCTAAAGACATCTACTGTGATATAATTTGACTTCGAGAGCAGCTCATCAACAAGAATGTGAACAACTGTCTTCAGTTCTGAGCCGAGTTTATTTTGATTTGTACAAATATCCATTAACGTTTTCGGAAATTTTTCCCATGGAATTTCGAAGTCCTCAAATAGCTTGTACATTTGGAGCTTAGCACGTAAATCTTCGTCACTCCCTGAAAAAAGTCCACTCGAAATTGACAAGGTAGTTGGAAGTGAATTCTCCGAATCGGTGGATTCAACATTGCTCGGTACGTTGAAAACCAAAATCTGGTTCAAAGAATCGGGTGAATGGGCCATATTCGGAAATGATCTTGCATCTTGAACAGTCTTATTATGGTCACCAGAGATTGTAAAGACCTGTTGATCATCAGCTTCACTTGTTTTGACTTGGGGCATCCAAGTTTGAGTAGCTTCCAGCAGCATGATGACGTTACTCTTAAAATGAATGAGTTACTCATCCTCGTCGATTATGCAACCATCATCTTCTAATACAAGTCAGTCGCCTCTAAATCCTTTTTTTTTGTGCTATAAAGGAAATATATAATAATATAAGTATGTGGAAAAGCTAGAATTTTCAAACATACCTTCTGCTATGACGCTTTCGATTGTTGGTGCAGCAAGAACGATTCGGCTATGCTCTCTGGGTAAATCCCATATTTTAAAAGGTATTTTATCACTGTGCATTTTAATTGATTATATATATTCGCCCTCTTAATATCTTAATGTAATTAAAAATACTTATAATATTTAGATTTGTATTGAGAAATTGCAATACTTATATTAATAATTTAAATGTACAAGTTATAATAAGATCTTTAAAAAGTATAAGGTAGTGATAATAGTAATGTTTTAATACTTATTTCATACAGAGTGAACGGTTGTGGAGAAATTAATTTTTCGTATGCTATTATAGTGTATAAGGAATTATCATTATTTATTGATTCAAATAAACCAGATTTGTAATTGTAAAATAAAGAAATTTTTTTCTAATAAAAATGTACTATATCATAGGCCTCGCTCAAAAATATACAATCTATGACAATAACATCGATATAATGACTGTCTTTCTTTTCCACAAAAACACTTTTGCCTTCATTATACTGTGTGTCTTTAATTTCTACGGCTTTAGTAACAAATTTAAAACTCGAGTTTTGATCTTGAATGAAAGTAAACATATTTGCTTTGATTTTACGCCTTCTTTTGAATTGTAGCAATTAAATGTGTGAATTTACACATTTATGAAAATTACACAGAAGAATTTGTATTATTAAAAATGTTTGTAAATTTGCTTTTGTAGTATGTAAAATTTTACTTCTTTAAGAATAGAGATTTCCAAATTTTTTTTTTTACTGTATACTACTAATACTAATATGATAAAAATTTAATAAAATTCATAAAAATCCGACACAGAAACAAGTTAAAATTCAAGTAAAAATTCAATTAAAGTAAGTAAAAAAAGATCCGTGCTTCTGTGCCCACCCACACTCCTTACTTTTGTTTCTGAAAAGAAGAAGAAGACCGTATTTTACTTCTTTGGAATTAGACTTCCACAAATCAAATATTAATATAGAATAAAATTCTCCTAGGGTGAGAGCGACGATGTTGCAGAATTATACTTCGGCTGTAACATACTGAAGCGTGGAAGCAGAATTATACTTCTGTTAAGCGAATGTGAGAACGTGTACCCAGAATTACACTTCTGTCACAACGTGCTTAGGCATGTAAGCAGAATTATACTTCTGTGTACGCAGAATTACAATTCTGTCGCAACGCACTAGAGCATGTAAGCAGAATTATACTTCTGTTACACGAGTGGGAAGCAAATATAAGATTTTTTGGGAGTTTGGAGAACAGCTATGTCCCAGCTCGTTTTGGTTCACTTTTGATTATAGCGACACCAGCTGTCGGACGTAATGGCACTAAATGACATTACAAAATGTAAATAATCGGTAAGAAGTTGGATTTTGGGTGAGTTTGAGATATTTTGTAGATTTATATGTAATTTAATGAATTTTTATGTTTTATTTGGAACGCAGGATGGTTGTAGGCAAGCATAGAGACTGCAGTCGATGATTCAGCCCAATTAAGTAAGTATTGTGTGCTATATTAATCCTTGAAGCATGATACTTTTTTCTTTATCCTTTTCAGGAATGAATTAGAAAGGAGGCTCCAAGAGTTTGTCAGAACACTAGAACAAGTTTTTCTGCTTTATCAGGAGATCTTTATCGGACGATTGAATAGCCTGGGTGATTTCTGTGCAATGGAAATTATGTGGACTGAAAGGCGAAAGATTTACCCCGGGGCTGAGACAAGCGAAGAAATTTATAAAGTACTCGCAACAGAGGACAAAAGAATTCCTCACACTCAGCAGGAAAGAACTAAGGCTCATAAAGGGCCTACTTACTGGGCACTGCCCACTTAGATAACATCATAAGAAGATGGGTAAGGTCAATGATGATACCTGTCGATTCTGTATGGAAGACGACGAATCCGCTTAACATATCCTATGTGACTGCGAAGCTCTGTGCCGCATAAGGCTAAGACATCTATGTAAGGCATTTCCACTGCCACAGGATGTCAAAAAAATGGCCCTAAAGAATATTATAAGCTTCATCAAAGACCTTAAGTTCGAATGGGCGCCCTAGGGCATCCAGGGGTAATGTCACAACAGATCTTATAGGTCGCAGTGACAAGATGAGAGGCAGAAACCCTGTCTGCATCCCGCGTAATTAATAATAATAATAATAATAATGTGGACTGAACATCCGGTATTTTGAAATTTGAAAAAAGTGGCAAAATTTGCTTGGTAGGTGTAATTTCAAAAATTTATATCTCAGGATGTATGCATCGCAAGCCCCAGGAAGCTTTGAAGCTCATGAAAAAAATTAGAGGTCCTTTTTCCGAAAATTTGTTTTCAAGGATAATGGATATTGTACGAACCTCTTACAAAAAATTATAAATCAATAAAGGCGCTAGTTAAATGACAAGTCAGTCAGTTTTGAAATCATATTTTATTCATTAATAACAACAGGTTGACACCAGAAACTTATAATAGTTAGAAAAACTTATAGCTAACAACAATTCGGTTTCTTTTATTTTAATACTAATGTTTTACTGGTTTTACTGCTGCAATTTTCTATCTGAAATGGTAGAAAATGTAGTGGTTATATTTATTTATGACTTAAAGCGTTATAGTCTAGTGATTTATATACCTTAAGGCGGTATATAAATCCACTATAAGAAGGGTTATAAATGTTTGCGAAATATAACTCTTGAATTTAAGGAGATTTCAATTATTGTGTAATTGAGGTGAATAGTTTACAGGCACTGTAGTCAGTTTAAAGCACTGGAGACAGTTTAAAGCACTGTAAATAAGGCCTACTGTACTGTGTATAGTTCAAATCTCCATATACAGTTTAAAGCACTGTATACTGTTTAAATCACCATACACAGTTTTATTGTATTGAACAATGCTTATCAGCTTTACATTTAAATGCGGTGTACAACTGTTTCGGCCATAAGGAATACTGCAAACCTTAAAGCGGTCTATAGTTCCTGATATCTATGATAATTCCAATTGTATAGTTTACAGCACTATACAATTGGTGGCAAACAAGCAGTTTAAAGCACCACTTAGCAGATTGGTAATTTAGAGCATTACCTAGGTCTGCTCAGGAAGGACTGCAATGCTTAGAGCGCCAGTTTCCACTTATATAGTCAGTTTATTCGTTGCAAAGACTACTGAGGTAAAAAGATTTTCTTGCGTAACCTTGGAAACATTTCTATGGATTTTTACTTTATGTGAGACCATATACCTCAGTAGCCCTGGGAAAGATTTATTTGATGTACGACTGTACATTCTCCCGCCTCTCGATTTGAATGCTGTCTAATACTTACTGCGTGGCTTGACCATGACTTTATATAGGTATGTCCCCTTTTTTAGTAATCTTGATTTGGTTACTGTTTTCAATGTTGTGGATGTAGTGATGTTTCGCTGCCAGTACCTTTGTCCAGGGATGTCATGAGCCTATTTATTTTAGCAGATCGGGAGATGCTTCTAGGTTCCTTCAGGAATCTGGTATTTCCCTTTGGTCATCTTTTTCTGGGGTTTTTTTGTTGGAACGTCTTGTAGTTTTTTCGGTTCCGAGTGAAACGTGAATGCTTCTTGTGGGCAATGTAATAACCTTTTTGCCAGTGCCCTTATGGTTACAGAAGCTGGTTTGCACTCAATTGGTTTTTTTGGTGGTGTTGTTGGTCTTCGTGCTCTTGGAGGTGTGTCTGGTAGCGGTGATATTCCCCTTATGGGTTCTTTATTCAATAGTTCCCTTAAAGATTTTGTGCAAATCTCTAAATAGTCTGTGTCCATTTTATATATATTTTTTTTATTTTGTGTACTTAGTTTAGTGGATAAACTGTTAATGATTACGTATATATATTTTTTATTTAGAAACAACCGAATCGTTGTCTCTGTTGGTAGCAGTAATTCTCTTTAGCTGCTTTATTTTTTTAAATAACTTGATTTAACGTTGGTTTGTGTTTTCTTCTTTTGTGATTGGTCTTGTTAGAATGTTTTTAGCTGTTTTTATAGTTACAGTACGCACCAGATTATCATGTCCTCTGTGGGCACCCAAAACGCGACCCAATACCCATTGCCCAGGAGGAAGGTTATTTTCCTTAATAATTACTATGCTGTTTTTGGGTAGATTGTTATTTTCTTTGTGTCATTTACTTCTGGTTTGAAGCTCCTTTAAGTAATTGGTTGACCAACTTTTCCAAAATGAGTTCGTTAATACTCGTAAGTATTGGCATATTTTTATTGAATGGAAAGGAATGTTCGGCAAGGCCGCTTCAATGGGCGTTAACAAATGTTTGACCTTTAAAAAATGTCCGGGAGTTAGATAATTGTTGTCATTTGAATCGTTTGGAATGGCATATATTCGTTGCAAAGACTGCTGAGGTAAAAAGATTTTCTTGCATAACCTTGGAAACGTTTCTATTTATTTTTATTTTATGTGAGACCATATACCTCAGTAGCCCTGGCAATGATTTGTTTGATGTACGACTGTACAGATATGTTCGTTATCCTTGAATATCTCAAAATGGGCACTCTCGATTTTTTTTATTTATTTTTTAACTTAATTCTCGATTGGTTTCGAGGAAACTGAATAAAGGAGAAAATGGTACTCCTTGAAGTTTGGAACGACTTATTTTTTAAATAGTATATGTAGTTCAGAAAACTTTGAACGAAAACTGATGAAGTGCGCTGAGTTGTCAGATTTAATATAATATATATATGTAGCTCAGATCATACCGTGAAAAGTTTAAAAGAAAAGTATATATAATTATATAATATGTTTAAGTAACTTTTTTATATACATAAATACATGAGTATTTAGAAATATTTATAAGAAATATTAAAATTAATATTAGGCCTATGTACATTCTATATTTAAGATTATCTTAATTTTATTAACTCTGCTATATATATTTAATTTTGTTGGCTGTTAGTATATAAACACCATTATTCATTTGAGGATTAATTTGACATATTAATGAAAATTTTAAAATTGATTGAGCATCTGGTGCATTAGGAAATTGAAAGTGATCGGCAGGTCCTGGTGGATGAAGTGCTGTTACCTTAAACATTTCATGCTTAAGCACCAGGCGCTACTCTTTACATAGATGATAAAGCCAAACATGTCTTCATCAATAGTATTTGTGAGCTGCCAGACAATAAGTTGTACTTTGTTCCTTCAGAAAAAAACGAATATCTTTTTATCAAAACAATTCCCTCGTTGACCGGAATCACGGTATGAAGTTTTTGTGTCGATGAAATCTTTGAGGTCTTGAAAATCTATCATTCAAGAAAATTTCTTCTGGTAATATTTTTCATGTAGAACAAAATTGAAATTTATGTTATTAATATTTTCACTGTGGACTATTATTTGAAAAACATTTTGTATCGGGTGGATTGCAGATCATCGTGGATATGCGGCTTTTATAATTGGCAATATTTTGTTGACCGTGTGTTTTGCTTTTGATAGCTTCAGTCATTAACTTCATATTTTGATGTGAAGTACAAATGCAGACAGAATGAGTACCCGAAGCATCAGCTAAAATGCAATTTTTCGGTCGAAGGGAGGCGAATTTTGAAAGACTGATTTTATTTTCTGGATGCGATGGCTTGAAGCCGTCAACCTAGAATAAAATTTTGTTAAAAGAATCCTTGAAATATTTTATTATAACCTTTATTGAAACAAAATGCTTTTTCCCAGACATGACCCTGCTGATTTCGTCATTAAGATAAAATTGTATCGTCAATTCTCTTAATTTCGTATCCATGTCCTGGAAATATTTCTATGATTTGTTTAGCAGTTCAGTCTTCCAGTAAATGTGTTAATATCATGCATTTCATATTTCTGTCTTGTGTTGTGATATACTTTTCTCTCAGTTTACTCGCGAAGTTTTCCAAAAATCCATTAGATTTTGTTTCTTGGAGGAATGTACATTTTAAATTTTAGTGGATATCGCATCCATAATGCTTTTCAGTTCTCTATCAATATATGTGCTATCACTCATTCGCCTCCTTTGAATTTCTGGTTCTCCAAAGTAATGAAGACGCTCTTGCAAGCAGTTGAGAGCAGCGTTTCTTTTGAAAAACTCTACATACTGACTATCAGCAATACCTTATACATCCTCGAGACTCTCAACCTCTACAGAAGATGAAGGACCGGGTAACTTATAGACTTCTAATCGGCACTGCGATCAGCTGTAAATTTGGTAGACGCTCTACCATCCCTTTGGTAACATTTCTTAAATTTTAGCGTTTAGAGGAATTATATGATTTCGAAAAAGGATTACAAGATTCCCGTAGTTTACAACGATCCTCCATGCTTAATGCTATAATTTTATATTTAGTAATAATATTAATAATTAAGCTCGTTTATAGCACTTTAAACCAATAAATTTTCAGTTCTAATTTTAAAATGTTATATATATAATATTATTTATAATATAAGTATATTATATTACTTAGCGGCAGGTTATATTTATAGAATCATAATGACATTGTTAATAATGTTATATTATACATAGAGTGGTGAAATATACTACTGTACTTGAGAAAAGAAAAAATTTGCACATAAAATAGTATTGGAGACAAGCTAAGTTACGCTTAGTTATAAAAAATAAATTGGGGAAAACTAATTTCTACTCTCAGAAAAATTTTCGTAAACTGTCGTAAAATCTTGATCTGAATGATTTCCGTAATATTGGAGAGAATTACTTAAAATCTATTATTGTACTTGTTCAGTCCACAGACGTAGCTCAAATCCCTCGACGAACTATTAATTCCTAGAAAAGAAAGAATAGGAATACACAAAGTATTTAAATCTAAAAAGATATAAACAAGAACACTTATCTAAATCCTAATTATCTATGGCAGTTCCACAACCTCAAAAAATTACTGCCAACAAACGAAAATGCAGCGACAAATCTCATTTCGGGCTGAACTTCTTCCATCATGGCTCGTATTTTATCTAAAAACAATCAAAAGAGCGAATAAATACAAAAAATTACATAAATATTATTAAAATGCAGCAAAGCATACTTACCTCCAGAATATTTACATTTTTTGCAATATCATTAAATGACATTACGTCAAATCATTATTTTCGCCTCAGTCATTAAATCCAACAAACGTCGCTGGGGCAACACCGAGAGGCGAAAGCTCATAACTGGATGCGGCGGCTATAAAAGCCGACAAGCCGCAGCAGAAAATCATTCTTGGTTCAGAGCTCATCTGATTCGGAGACTAATCCGAGTAACAAGAATAAAATTCCCAAACCTCATATAGAAGATTAATTCTATATTTCAGAGATTAATCTGAAAATCCTATCAATTCCAAAAATTCCATCCCACACCTAAGCAGAAGATTAATTCTGCGCAGAGATTAATCTGCAAAAAGATCCATCCCACACCTAAGCAGAAGATTAATTCTGCGCAGAGATTAATCTGCAATAATCCGTCCCACACCTAAGCAGAAGAATAATTCTGCTGCAGAGAATAATCTGCTACATCTCCTGCTCACATTTACAGAGGAATAACTCTGCTGCAGAGACTAATCTGCATTCTTCGTTGTAGTAGCATATTGCTACATTTCTGCGCACGCTCAGAATACTGACAGAGACTAATCTGACTAGTTGTACTGACAGAAGAATTTTACTGCTCTTGTGTCCTCACGCACTAGCAGCATCAATATTTTCCCCTTTTCTTTGTTTGATGACAGATAATAATTCTGATCTTCTCTCCCTTTTTCAGAACGAGGAGAAAATTGGCAGCGCCTCAGCAGGAGCTCATTAACTTTTAATTTGAATTTTTTAATTTTTTTTATTATTTTACTTGAAGTCCTTTATTGAATTTTTGTGGTAGTTTGTAGGTTAGTTTAGTTCTGAATTTTATTGTAAATGAATTTTGTGATATTAGTTTAAGTCAATGAATTATTTAATAAAATTTTATATTTGAATTTAAAAAACTGAGTTGTCCATTACAAACCGGCACTCCCTCCCACGTCCGAGACTAGCTCTCACAGTACTGCTCGCTCTGCTCTCTCTATATGATTTTTGTAGAATTTGTAACACAATTTAACAAACATATTGCAAAAATCTATAAAAACGATACACACGTACGCTTGTGATGATGGTAGCTTTCTTCATAATTTTTACGAAATGTGAAATTCTTTCAATAATATAATGTAAAAATTACGAACATTTCGTACATATTCGTTCTGCAGGAGAAGATTGGGTAGTATTACACGAACTTTCTTAAAATTTACAAAAACATTTTCAAACCCAAACAATGTTGTAGGTACAGTTACTGTCTGCATCAGTCAATTTGCTACCAATTGCGTGCAATTCAAAGTAGAGCGTAATCGACAAAACTTCAATTAGTAAGTTGCGGACACATTTAAAAAACGTGCACAATTTAAAGCCAAATTCGCCATACAGGTGTTGTATTTCTGAATGTGCTACGGCATCATAGGGTATCCCCTGAGCTTTGGCAGCATCATAAAAACAAAGTCATTTTCAAAGCATTATAAAAGATGTTTTGAAAATTTTGGTATTTTTGTATCTAACAGATATACAAAAGTTCAATCTGAAGGTACACATAAAGGTGTTCAGGGTAAATTTGAATGCATGAAAACTGCCAGAGTTTGGTTCGGAAATAACTGTTCTCGATATCAGGGTAGTACGGAAGAAGAAGAAGAAGAAGAAGAAGTTACTTCCCAAAAACGTTTTGAATCAGTCTTAAAATTTTCTTACAATAGTCTGCCTAAGGACAATTTTACCGGAAAAGACGTATTCTATCTGCAATTTCAGATAAAAAAATTTATCACTAATTCAATAACCATGATCTTGAAAGACAATATAGGTAGAGGGTGTCTCAGAATGTTTTTCGTTTTTGTTTTTACCGTTACGCTCCAAACACAGCTCCCGGGGTGATATGACAGATATCAAACGCTTGGCTGACCTGATTAGCTCAGTAGCGATGGATCGTTTCACGGGACCAGCCCGCAGCGCGTATTTTGTGTGCGAGCGTTTTATAAAAATCAGGCTAAATGAGTTCGAAGAAGCGGATGGTGCCCATTTACAAAAGGTCCTTTTTCATAAATAAAAATTCAAAAAATGCTGAGTTTGAACTAATTCTGCTGTTTTATTTTTAAGTTTCTAAAACGAAAAACATTACTTTATTACTACTTATTAGAGATGATAAAGTTAAAAATCGCCTTTAAATTAAAAGATTAATACATAATTGTGAAATCCGTTTGACTCATTGATTCAGATTAAAATTTTTTAAATATTTCGATTTAGAAAAAAACTGATTATTTCGCGAATCTAAAGATTGCTATTGTTCATAGCGAAATTAGTGATGAGGTTTCACACGTGAAATGATTGTAAATAATCTCGATTGAAAAAATTATATAGGTATATATTACCTATGTGTATTATTATTATTAAATAACAATTCCAAAGGTTTTTGGAGCTGCCCAATGATTTACAAGCAACTATTAATAATATCTTGACATCTTTTAAAAATTACAAAAGCTTTTAATGGAAAGTTTTGGTCTTTTAAAATGGCGCATGGGAAAAGCATTAGTATTCCATATTTTATATTTAAATGATTGTGAGATAAATAAATGTCTTGGTCCCTCAGCTCAAGCTGGCAGAAAGGCTCCCATTTTATTTTTCTCCTGATAAACGCACTGAAGCATTTTTGACATTTTGTCAGCCTTGATGACTGTCGCATTGTGTTTAAAGCTAGTGATAATGCAGTTTCTTGGAAAAAGGGGTTAAGTTTGAAAAAATTATACGTGAAGTATTTTTTTGAAAGTCTGGACAGTTAGTCATCATTTCGCACCTTTTCTTTATGGGTTTATTGTAAGAGTGCTACAGGGTATTGAGCGGAAATATACCAAAATCATAAACATTCTCTCCCTCCTAAACGTCGCATTTTGCTCTTTCATAACTCAAGGCTCCTCTATCAGCTCCTGAAACTTGAGCCATCAGTTGTGGACTGCCCAATACAGCTTTCTCTTTCTGTTTCAGTATGAAAATTTCATAAGCATCAAGATATCGCCAGAATTTTTTTTTTATATTAATATAATATAAATTTGGTGCCATCTCAAATAGGAAATCAGTCAGTCGTAACCCTCGAAATATACAAGCCATGAAGTATGACTTGAATGCGAGAATAATGGACCGATAGCAGCCGAGATTGTACACTTCTTGCCTTGTCTTACTGCTGGTGTTTTTCACATAAAGGTAGCTTGCATTTCGTTCGAACACCATAATTGCCTGTTTGCTTTAAATTGAATATTTGCAAGAAAACTGAATCTGATATTAATTACCCCCGGCTATGATGATTTTCCCAAAATCACTTTTAATCAAGATACCTTTTATAAGCTTTCGATCACAAAAATTGATATAATTTTATATATTTTGAGAATAATTTAAGACTTAAAAAGAAAAAAATAATAAATATAAAATTACTTATAAAAACATTGCTTCAAAATTCGTACTAAAAAATAGAAAATAATTACTCCCTTCACTTAGTGAGTACATACACCTTAAAAGTTCTCTAGAGTTTTCCTTTATATGACATTGAATTAAATATTGAAATTATATTACATTTTTGTGTTAAATTTTCAAGGTACACAAAGAAAGCAAATTCAAAGTAAAGTAATTTAACTAAATATTTTGATAAACATTACGAGCTCCAAATTTCAATTTTTGCACTGTAGTGTTAAAATTTCATCTGCTCAGACTTGCTTTCTTTGTGTACCTTGAAAATTTTAAAATTTGTACAAATATACAATAATTTCAATATTTAATTAAATGCAAATGAAGAGTAACTACAAGAACTTTTGTGATTGTACCTATTAAGTCGAGGGAGAAATTATTTCAAATTTTTTGTGCGCATTTACAATCAGCCTTTTTTTAAAATTATTATTTTTATATTTTCTATTGCATTTGATTAGAATCTAAATTTCATTTTTATTGGAGTCTAGGGGGGGAGGGGCGATCGCCCCGACGATGCCCCCCGCTGTATTCGCCATTGCTTTAAACTAATTTCAAAAATTTGAACATTGCGAAAGATGTTTTGCTTACTAATTGAAACAACGTTGCACTAATAATTTCAGCTATAATTTCACCTAACTTTTATACTTACCAATTACTGATACGACACAACTAATACACATTTTTCCTTTAAATTATATACCTACATATATTTCATTTACCTTACTCACATTGACTTGTTTCGAATGCAAGTAAATACTTTTGATTACCTGCATCCACTCCGGCGACCTGTGTAGAAAATATGGATATTTAACATATAACCGATTTTACAATATTTTACAACTCAAATTGTGTTAGGATCATATGCGGTTATATGTACATACTCCAGAAATATTAGGGTCGATCAGGTAAAAAGGTAAACTGTTGCCATGATACAAGTGATAAAAGAAGAAGTAACAAAGCTGAACGGTTTGAACGGTTCGTCGGACAGAAAAAATGATTATAACCAATTTTATAGGATTTCATATTCTAAACAAGTTTTTAGTACAATAAAAATGTCTAGAACTGATCGTTTTCACAGTACACGTAAAAAACCTAAATTTTTACATGAAAACACCAAGAAGGGGTTGTCCGCTTTAGTCCATTTTTGATTTTTTGTTATTTTTTATTACTATAAAAACACTATGTAGCAAATTTTAGCCCTCTATGTGTCGCGTTCTCAGGGAGTGTCCAAATATATAGTGGTAAACGAAGTTTTTATATGGCAACCCCACGAAGTAGCAGCCCGATTTATCTAATTTTCGAGCCAAATTTTACTTTTTTTTATTAAAGTCCGTGTATAAAATTTCAGCTTTCTAATTGAACGCGTTCACGAGTTATCGTGTGCACAGGCGGACAAACGTATGGACATGCAAAATAGCTTTTAATATTATGCGTAGTTGTCCTAACCATTTTACTCTACCATCATTATTTCGAGGTGTTACAAACGGAAAGACAAACTAAGTATACCCATTAGATTTCATCTAGGGTATAAAACAGGTAGAACGTTATAACGGGTTATTATAAGTTATTATATGGTAGCTAGAACTTTCAAAGATTGTTTTAATATGTAAACATTGAGTAAACAATGAGCTCTTTAGTTTTGGTTCTGACATAACTATATTTATATGTATGTATATGACATCAATCTAAAAGTCGTAGTATATGTAATTTTTTTATTTTCCTGTATCACTGTCATTTTGAAACGAGCTGCATACGAATACTTGATAACTCACCGTACATCATCAATTTTTGTTCAAAGTTTTCTGAACTACATATATTTAAAAAATTACTCCATCCAAACTTCAAGGAGTTCCACTTTCTCCTTTCTTCAGTTTCCTCAAAACCCACCAAGGATTAAGTTTGAAAAATATAAAAAAAATCGAGAGTACGTATGCTGAGATATTCAAGGATAGCGAACATGTCCATTATCCTTAAAAACAAATTTTCAGAAAAAGGACCTGAACTAATTTTTTTCAAGAACTTCAAAGCTTCCTTGAATAAAATACCGTTTTTTTATGGGCTTGCGATATAAATTTTTGAAATTACACCTACCAAGCAAAATTTCCCATTTTTTTCAAATTTCAAAATAACGTATCTCCGTCAAAAATGGACCAAACCAAAAAATATTTTAGTAAAGTACTAGCAACAGTAAGGCCAACCTACTAGTAAAATTTCATGAAAATCGAAACATTTGTCGATTTTCTGTGGTAGCCCCTTTACCTACGGTAAAGTAAGCTTATATGCAATTATTGCGTGGGGGTGAAATAATTGTAGAATAGCTACAAATCGTGCTCAAGTAAAAGAACTTCTGTTAATAAAGTGACTGAAATTAATTCTCTTAAATTTGGTAGCATTTTCAAGTAATAATAGTTTCATTAATAACGTAATTTTGCCTTGTACAGAACAAATTCTAAACAGTTATCCCTCGCTTCTCATTTTGCGTTAGCTAGAATATTCCTACGAATTGTTCTTTGTTTTGCTTAACATTTTTTAATTGCAATAGTAATTCAGTATCATAGATAAAGATGAATTTTCTAGATTTACTGTATATATAAGTGCCTAGCTGTGAATTAGAGTGCTTAAGTTAAATACAAGTTCATTTTTCATTAAATCAAAATGTAACTCTATTTATATCCGTTATGAATTTAACATACCGCTATACACTAACATAACCCACCAAACAAAGGTAGTATTATCACATGTGGCTTGTGAACGGTTCCACAAAAACTGTTCCGTTACGTACGTACTGCAAGCAGAACATATCCTTTAAGTCACATTTTTTGGTGTTTCTATCTAGGAGCTGCCTCCTTGCGCTACATTTTTAAGTGGTTCCATCCAAAAGTCACACACTTGTGTATCATTTTTTGGTGGTTCCATCCAGGATCGAACTGGAGATCTTTTGTGTGTAAATTGGACGTGATTACCGGTACACTATGGTATTATCGGATGTGGCTTGTGATCGGCTCTACAGAAACTGTTCTGTTACGCATGTACTGTAAACAGAACATTGTTATACAACAGAGGGTTTTACATCAGCTTATTATACAAGTATATGGTATAGTCTTTCCCTGGATAACATCTTTTCATAGTTTGAGGAACTGTATCCTGTCACATTTTAGGTGGTTCTATCTAGGAGCTGCCACTTTGCGCTACATTTTTAAGTGGTTCCATCCAGGAATCATACTTGTGCAACAGCGTTCTTTGCTGACCATTTTATACAATGGTCCAAAGACGATGTAGCCCAAATTATCGCATTCACTTTGCTATAATTGAGACATATGACCTGAAAAAAAACGAATTTATCCATCATAGCTTGGTGGTTCGCTATTTACTACTGATGAAATGGAATTCAACATTATTCCTCCAAGAAAAACGAAGAATTCTTCGTAATACCGAAGTTATCCAAATTAAAAAACAAAAGTCTAAAAAAATTATTTAGCATGTTTCTTATAAATTTTCTTCGAATCATAAAGTTACAAGTTCAGTAACATACTTTTACAATAGTTGAAACATTGTGACCAGTGACGTGGTGAACGCAATTTTCCTACAGCAATTAAGTAGGTATCATATCCAGTTACCTGTCTGTAACATTATATGCCCCAGTTAAATAATGGGTACACTAAGTTACCACTTTGTGACCATTTGCTACAAATCAAATCCCAACTGTGACATAAAAGATACACAGACCTCAGATAAGAAAAGAGTATTTTTTCGATCAATTTTACATTAAAAGAAAAAACACAAAAAAAATTAGCAAGAGGTCTTCTATAAAAAAAATTTTTGATAAAAACCAATAGAGTCGATTTCAAGGAAGCCACCTTAACACAAAATAATTATTATCGAACCAATCAAACTACGGAATTGCACTTGAAATGTGTGCCATCATGAATTCTTAATCGCAGCCGTAAACATTTCGCATATTTACAGTATCATTCCCTTCGTACGGAATCCTTTCATTAACCCTAATTTCCCTACCTAAATAATATGTCAGTTCACGCAAAATTATCTAAATTAACAACCTCATCCCCCTCTCGTACCCTACACCGTTCTGAACCGTCACAATTAAATGGTAGGGTAATAAATCACGTATAAGTTCGAAAGATTGGGTGATGGCGGGTGTTCTAGGAATCAAGATAATAGTTGAATGAATGTTTGGAAAAGGTGGGGGGGGATGCAAATTACCGTGGCTACGAAATTGTTGCAATTCTGCTTCTAATTTAGCACAAAAAAATGATAGCGAGAATTACTTTAAATAGGTGCATGTCCAGCAGACGGCAAGCAGTTTAAAGGCGAATAATGGAGCTGGAAAGTTTCATAGGACGACGGATTCTACATCGGGAGGGATTATTTAAGTTTCTCAAACTAATTTTGCTCGATTGGAGTTTGGTCTGAAGTTAGTTAAAACAAGTAAAAAAGCTAATATTGGTCTAAGACCAATTCTTATGATACCCTAGATGAATGTCCGTATGAAATTTCGTAAGGGCACCCATTTGAGCAATTTTGATTTTTGCAGTGGTTTTTCGCATCTATTTCTTGAACGGTTCGTCGGACAGAAAAAATGATTATAACCAATTGTATAGGATTTCATATTCTGAAGAAGTTTTTAGTACAA
>OZ005744.1:157210421-157299375 GCA_963930735.1 Dioctria linearis | reverse complement strand
TTTTCTTCTCTTCTCTTCTCTTCTCTTCTCTTCTTCTCTTCTCTTCTCTTCTCTTCTCTTTCTCTTTCTCTTCTCTTCTCTTCTCTCTTCTCTTCTCTTCTCTTCTCTTCTCTTCTCTTCTCTTCTCTTCTTCTCTCTCTTCTTCTCTTCTTCTCTTCTCTTCTCTTCTCTTCTCTTCTCTTCTCTTCTCTTCTCTTCTCTTCTCTTCTCTTCTCTTCTCTTCTCTTCTCTTCTCTTCTCTTCTCTTCTCTTCTCTTCCATCACGTAATGTCCTCAGTTTGATGTATGTATATGTAAATGTAGATTTTAGAGAGAGTAAGAGACATGCATTTGGAGACTTCGTCTCTTTCGATTTTATACTGAGCGATTATCATCCTTGGAACTTGTGTTTGGAAGTTTCGATAGACCCGCAGGATGTCCATTTGGAGATCCTTGTGCTCATTAATGGAAATATTGAGCCTTCAAGACTTTAACTGGTACCCTCAATTAACTCTAAACTGTATGGGTCATGTAGGGTATTCCACAATTTCGCATATGCATATGAAGCCATAATAAAATTACAGACTATATTGTCTGCGAGGTAACATAATTCATTTTCTTGTATACCGTCGATATTAGATATGATAGTAATACTTTTTGTACTCTAATACTCTGATAATTTCAGAATAAAAAACCAAAGAAGCAATTTATATTTCGGATTGGTATCAACATACTGCGATAATAAAAAAGATGCATGCATCTTTTAATGATGATACGATCTGATCGTGGAATTAAATCTTCAGTTTCATTTATTTATTATTTATTTTCTATATCTTTTACAGATTCTCAGCACGGCTTATATAACATTATTGAAAACATTCCTTTAGCTGCATGGAAATTTCTTTAATTATCAACGAATTGTATCTAAAGTAGTCAAATCTTGGACACACATACATACAGCACCAAGTAGAGAACAATCTGAGGGAAGCAATCCATAAACTAGTTTTTCCAGTCTAGATGGAGGTACTCTATTACTAGCCACATAGCAAAACCCTCTAAAATACTTCACAAGCCATAAAATAGACTCCTTCACTACCACTTCAGAACCCAAAGAAGTTTCCAACATTCTAAAACATTTACAGTGTTCTTATGTAAAACTGACAAAAGTTTGATTTGAATAGCTCCTCCCCCCTAAACTACGATTCATACAGAAAAATGGTGTTCTGATAATCTTAAGCTTGTTTTCTTATCTTCCGAACCAAAATAAAAATATTATACCTGTCCTAACAAAATTATTTAGAAAAATTGATTTGAACCAAATGACCATAAGTATCAATATAGAACAGTTTAGAGCACGGACTCCCAACGCACACATATAGATCTCTTTTTCATGGGTGAAGAAGTATTCTCGAGGGTTTTGCACATAGTCATTAAATTTATTGGAAGTATGTCATTGCTATATAAAATAAACAGGATTTGGTCAGCTTGTGTTCTAAATATCTAGTAAAAAAAACAACATTTTAAAATCCCTTCTTCCTTTAAAAATTCTTTCCCTCTTCTCTCGTTTCAAATACGAAATTTCGTAAATTTGCTTTCTAATGCTGTCGTAATGACTTAATGTCGAGGCACTATCGCTAATATGCCGAGCTTTTTTACAGAATAACCATACGTGTGGTGCTGGTGGGTGCTTTTACTCTTTTCACTCTTATTTATTTTCTTAAGTTATGAATGGAAGCGTTAGCTCTTAAGGAAGCTATATAACCTGAAAAACCCCTAGCAGCAAATATTTGTGTTTGTTTCATATAATTTAAAATGTCTATATTAAGCCTTCTACATTTGTTTATGTATCTTGATTGTGTGTGTATACTAAAACGGACGACACACGCCCTTCCCAGCAGACGTGTATTTACATTACACAAAATAGAGCGCTGGTATTTTTCTTACCTCGGAAAAAGGGATCAACGAATCCATAGGATTTTTTGTCCATTATCCAATAAAGTGAAAACGTTTTCGTAGAACTGATGCGAAGAATTTCTCATTTTCATAGAGAAAATTGTGTGGATTTGATAGTATGAGAGCACCCAAACTACTCTCATACTATCAAAACCTTGTTGATTAGGGCAGTTTACTTATTCTCAGGTTTTTATAGGTATAAAAAAACAGAAAAAACTCATGAAAGTGCAGTGCAATCCATTAATTCTAATAACTGTGTACATTTTTTTACATTTCTGTCTTTTTACATATCTCGATCTAGTTTCCTTTTGTATTTGTCGTCTTTTAATAAGCTCTTATTTTTCTTATTATAATTATTATCCATTTACGAATTTTATTCAGCATACCTAAATTTTTTATGTATAGTGGGCCAGTTCTTTCGACAGTCTGTCAGCAGAAACTATTATTTCCGGGAAAATTGATAATCTTCGCAGTAGTAAGATATTTGCTAGGTAAGAGGCAAACCATTTTGCATCTAGGATCCTCATGAATAACACACGATCTATCTGCTGGCGTTCAAGTCAACTCACTAAATCATGTGGAAAATGGTAACTCGAACCGCGAATCTATGAAAACAACCTAACTTCATTGCACGCTAAACACCTCGTTCCAGCACCAATCATGAAGTAATAATAAAAAAAAACTTAACGATATACTTCATTTATTTCGAATCAAAAATAAAAATTGCCGCGTTCCTTTCCTTAATCCATGAACCATAATAAACTATAATTCTTTTTTCCTTAAAATCCGTTGCTCCACTTTTTCATAGGTTTGAATCTTGGAAATGTTTACAGGTGAGATATCATATTGTTAAATGCAGTGCCCAGGAGAGACAATGAAAGTTTGTAGGTAATTATTATTATTATGATTTATTTGCAGTTGTCTATGATTTGTTTCCCTGTTTTTCATTTTGAGTGGATGAGGGCGGGATGACACATTACAAAAACTGTTTGAGCAGTATTCACTTTGTAGTACAGTAGACTTTTAGAGAAGTGGGAGGGGGCTATGAGTTTGTAGGAGATGGTGATGGTTACAAAAGGTCACACATTTAAGGTGGGAACAAATTTCCGTCACGAGATTTGTAAGATGGCTTCATTCGTTTTTCAGTATAGTATTGTTAGTAGTATAAAATGTAACCCTATCATACTACATTTTTGACATTGAGGTGGGTCATGGGATTGTCAAAAGGATGGAATATTTTATGCTAATATTATTATATAATATTTTATGTAAATCTTACGACTTGATAACAAAACAAAAATTTACTTCCAAAATGCAGAATATGTCTTGAAAAATACTGTTAAATATGTGACATCTAAAAGCTCGATTCGATCCGCTTTTAGTATAGATATGTCATTAGAGATGATAACTCATTTTGAACTCCGAAATTATCTAAAGTGGAGCTATCGTTTTTAGCTCAGTATGATCATAAATGCAGGTCTTCTTTTAAGCACAATATTATCGAAAATTGTGTCTTCTTTGTAATTATCCTACTGAAATGAGGGAAATGGAAAATGAATAAATTACACATATTTCTATTCTATCTCACTCCCTTACATCTGCTCCAGAATTGCTCATTTTGGAATACTACTCTACTCTAAAGCAATTCTGAAAACCAACCAAAGTTGGGTGCTCCTTTATTGCTTCTAGAAAGAGCACTCTTAATTTTTCCTACTGGCGTCATTCCATATCAAATATGCAACAGCTGTGACATGGGCATCATCAATTTTGTTGAAATTTTACATACTTGGAGGGTGTGTGAAAACAAAAATACAAATTAACAATTTAAGAAAAAGTGCAAAAAACGCAGAAAGGGCTACGTTTTAGGTACAGAGTGTGATAAATTATTTTAAAGGGAAGCTTTTGGGCTTCTTAAATCCCATATGAAAAATTGGTGTTGATGACGTATTTTTTGATAAATATCAATCAATTTACGAAATTTTAAATCATCATCATAGGCTGCGACGTTAAGAATTTAAGCATGGTCTATCTATAGCCTTCAGATGCAAGACCACATACGGGACACCCCAATATTTTTTTTTATTTGTAGGTAGTTATAAATGTATTTTTGTGAAACTTTCTTGTATTTTCACTCCTTGATCCCGTTGAGATCGCAAGTTCAAATTTTAATATGTTTTAGTAGACAATATAAAAGATAAAATCCTTATCCTTAATGTCATTTTTCATGTATATTTTTAAGATTCTATTCTTGTTAGATAGTTTGAGATCTTGTCATTCAAATGAGCCCCATATTTCATTGTGCTAGCATAAATAGAAAAATATGAACCATTTTTTCGAAATTTTGTAAATGCCATAATTCGCGAGTTATACGCACTGTAGAAGGAAATTTTTTAATTTGTATTTCTGTTTTCACAAACCCTCCCATGTATGTAAAATTTCCAAATATTGGTGATGGTCATGTCACTGGGCTTAAATAATCGAAACAGTATATACCCAGCGGGAAATGGGAGCATACTTAGATGAACCCCAGAGGCCTCTTAAAGGAGGTGAGGTGCTCTTTTCTTGCTCGCCCTTCATTATAATTTAACACGGTGATGTTTTTAGAAACGAACAGTACTACAATCTTTTATTGTTCTCCTAGCCTTCTTCATATAAGTATAAAGCTAGCATGGCATATTTGTATTATAAAATTATTACTCCTTTATGCTTTGTCAGAAGCTTGCAATATTGCACTCTTGATCTGAGACTTAAAAAAAACAATGCCAATCCAAAATGCACTACACCTACTCTTTTGAAATAACGTCAATTAAAATCTTTATATGATTAAAAGTTTTAATTCTCAACTATTATAAACCAGTTACCTTCTTACGAATATGTCATAGTCTTCAAGCAGGAAATCGAACAAACCTTTAAATGTGATCATCTTGACATAGAATTATCGCTATACTAACACTAAGTATAGGTAAGTACACACACAAACATATAGGTGCTCGTATAACTTATTGCCTGTAATAGTTCATACATATAAACTTTCAACATTTCGCATTATGAACCCCATTAGCCTTTCTTAACTTACATAATTCATTAAAATGAGCTGGAAAAGTCGAAGATGAAGTATCTGCCTTAAGCTTAACCCATTTAATGGAATTAAAGGAGACAGAGATGCATTGCAAAAGCACACTCTTATCCTTCATTAATGTAGTGCTCGTCAATTTTAAAAGTAAAATATTTCTCCTCATATATTTTAAGACGTTGATGCATAAGTATATCGTAAATAAGCACACTTAACGGTAATAAGAATTTGTCGCTTAAATGAACCGAGAATTCCACTTTCAGTTATTGCATAAGAGTGGTGGCGAAGGTGTATAGAGTTGCGAAGGTTGTATATATAGATATATAATTTCTCTTCTATTGATTAGTTAAGATTCAGAGAAAATAATGCAAAGTAGAGGAATTTAGTTCAGTCACAACTAAGAAACAACTGAATATAAAAAAATCTGCCAATAAGATGGTCATAAGTTTTCCACGCTCTATGTATAAACATTTAGAAGTGTTCATATTGAATCTTAAGCCATTTTAAATAACCTAAAGACTCAAGGATATAGTCTTATGTCTGGTTCCGAAGAAGCCAACAGATTCAAATAAAGTTGAACAAATGAGAGGTTGCCAGATGTATAAATTGTATAGCTACAAAATGATTCAAACTACTGGAAGAGTTAAATTGTTAGTGATCTTCTGACCATTGTCACCGCAGTCTACTGTCCGGAAAAGTATTTTCAACTGAGCCTGAGCACCGAACGAAATCCAAATCTTTAATATCGAATAACTGAAGTGTGATTTACGGGGAAGCCTTCTTTATTGACAGAGGGTACAAATTTAAATAGAACTCAACTCAATAAAAACGCATAGATGTCGCTACTTCCCGAAAACCAGACCCAGAATTCTCTATATAGAAAGTGAATTTCCATGTTGTTGATCTTAGAATTATTCGCTAAGACCCTTTATATTCTCCGTAAGGCTACAGCAGACGCGAATAGATAAGAGAATAAGACAATCTATATATAATAATATAAGAGAATCTACAGAGAGAAATAAGTTTAATGGATATTAAGCTTGTGATCTGAATCTAAGGTAGCTAGGTATTGTCCCAAATTAAATCTTCTGATCGCATTGGTTGAAAAAGATTTTTATGATAGCATATATGGAGGTGGGTGGGTCCATCTGTTTAAGTTCATCTGTACTTTCTTCATTCTAGTAAAAAGAAATAAATTAATTCAGAATATATTGAAAAAAGCGATAACATGTTTTTTATTTTGTGTAGAGTAAATGTGGTAAGGAGGAGAGCAATATATACATATTGTTACGTGCAATAGAAAAAGAGACATGCATTGGAAAATGATACTTGATAATTCGCATGAAAAGTACGGACATACCATGAACAGCTTTCGTAGAATCGTTGGTATTACAGAAAAGGGAAAGCGACATCTATGAAGGACGGACATAAGCAACCTTGTGTTAACGAAATATAAGAAAATCTGGCAAACAGTAATTACCAGGAAAATCCTCCCTGAAAATTACTAAGAGGATCCTGTACAGAACAGCTCGGGTGCGTGGGTATGAGGAATATTGATCAGCAGTCAGTATTCAGTCATCCGTGAGGCGCCATCCGAGTTGATTTATTCTGTTTCAGTTTAAAGTTCCGAAGTGAGATTATCCATGTGGTTGGCAAGTGCCATCGTTTAGTGTGAAATTAAAATATGTTTTTGAGTGGTAATTACGAAAGAGTGATTCTTGAAGTAGTTGGAAGATATTCTTAATAAATAGATACTTATATGCATGCGTTGCAAATTTGTTGAAAAACAAATGTTTGCGTGTTACCTTGACGAAATTATTCGAAAAGCGGTTTCTGTGGTTTTTCATTAGAAAAACACACAAATATCACGTTAAAGTAGAATAGTGTTGTGGTGTGAAGAGAGATCACTATATTTTCATATTTTCTAAGAAGTGTGTTGGGACCAATAGAATGACTGAAAATAAGTTGGAAAGGGTAAACCGAGCTGGGGCGAGAGCTACCAAAACAAGGTCTGAGAAAGTGAAAGAAAAAGTTGAAAGTGAAAGGAACAGCGGGAAGGCGATTGAGCTCTTGCAACGAGAAACTGCTCTACTTAGAAAAGAAAAAGAGCTCATAGAGAGAGAAGCTGCTTTAAATCAACAGGTGACATTAGGAAGGAATGAGGTAATTCAAAATTTGTGTTCCAATTCCAATATTCAAATGCGACTGGCAATCGACGTAGTTAGAAAACTTGTCCCAGAATTCAATCCTGGGAAGTCAATGTCTATGGCAGATGTGCGATGGGTTGAAGCTCTGTAGATAACATAGGAGCTGTTCATAATTGGGACGATAGTACTACCTTATTTTATGCTTCGCTACGTTTAGAGGAAGCTGCTAAAAAAAATGCCAAATAACTGGAAATCATTTAACCCTGGAATGCTATCCGTGAGTAAATTTTACTCACTTTCTGCTAGAAGGCTGCACTGCTCTTTACGACATATGACCACAGCTTCCCCACTTCTTAAGTGCTTTGCCTGAAGCGTGGTTGTTAGTTTAAGGGAGGGAGAGCCTTCCCAGCAGGTCAGCCCTCTCATTCCTCATGCTCCTCATTGGTCGGTAACCCAAAATTGTAGTACAAAATCTATTAAAAACGAAAAATATTTACAAGGTGTACAAATATGATTCTTTCATTTCTAATTATCCTTACTTTATTAATTAAAATTTCCTTATAAAAATTTTAAATTATTCTTGCGGGAATGCTATTCTTTCATTTTTCTGTTATTGTATTTCGCTAAAATATTTCAGCTCTTTTGTTTATACTTTATTGTTGTGTGAGTAATATTTACTCAGGGTTACCAATAAGCGAATATTGAAACGGGTTAGTATTCCAGGGTTAAGGATGATTTGCTTGCGGCTTTTCCTACGGTAATAGATGAGTCATCCATACATTGCCAGCTTATGTGTAGGAATTGAAAAGATGGAGAGAGTATAGAGAACTATTGCTACGAGGTTGTTTCTTTGGCTTCAAAAGCAACATTAAATGAGTTTACTACGATAAAGTATGTTATTTCTGGGCTTCGAGATAAAACCCTTATAAACGTTTTAATGGCAGCGAATTGCATTAACGTAAGGGAAATAATTGAGAAAATAAAGGAGTACGAGTCGATAAAAGTTCAGGAAAAAACGCGCAACCTCTTTTCTCAACAAACACATATGAGAACGTTTACCGGGGAAGGGAATAAGACCGTATATAAGTCGGAAGGTCCAGGTTTCAAATGCCGGACGAGGCGGTTGTTTTTTGTTCTTGTATTTATAAATTTGATTTAGAATCATTAAAAATAAAAGTTCTTAAAAAATACTTCTTTCTCCATCATTGACCGATTCTAACAAATGTAGGTTCGATTCCCGTCCGCGGGAAAAATAAGTATATAAGTCGCCATATGTGGTATCACAACCTAGTAGTTCCTCTCATGGTTTCGTACGACGGGACTAAAACAAGGATCTCAATAGCATAAAACTCTGCTATATTTGCCGAAAACCAAATCATTTCGCCCGAGATTGCAAAAACCAGAGGAAGAAATTTCCACAAACTTCACGAGACGCGAGTAAGTTCGAACTACCCAGAAAGATAAGAAAAATGACTGCAAGCGAAGGAGACAGTGGGATAGTTAAAATAGTCTCCGTTGACGGGGTGGACGTTAGAGCTTTTTTAGATCTGGGCAGTGATTGTACTACTATCACACTTAGTGAATAAGCAAGGCTGGCCGTATAAAACATGCAAAATAAGGTTATATGGATTCGCCGGGCGGAATACGATCGCAAAAGACAGTCTAATTAAAAGTGTTAAAATTGAAGATGTGTCTCAGCGGATAGAAATACTAGTGGTAGACGACAACACGCAGGATATTTTGATGATAATTGGCAGCGACTTTTTAGATCAGCCTGGCGTATGTGTTATAAAAAGGTTCCTAAGTTTGGAGGTAAAAAGTGTGAGTGAGGAGACCAGTGATCAGTCATGACTGTATAGTGTGCGAGCAACTGAACATAAAAAAGATATTTCAGAAATTAAGGATTTTCAATTCGGTAGTGCAGCAAATGAATCTGATAAAGTGCACATAATAAATATAATAAATAAATTCCGGGAATGCTGGTCGAAAAATTCGTCAGAATTAGGAAGGACGCATTTACTAGAAATGGACATAACCCTTAATTTGGATTGGGTAATTCGATGTAAGCCCTACAAAGCACCTTACCATTTACAATACGAGGTATAAAATATAATTAAAGATTTGTTGAACAATGATATAATCGAGGATTCAAAGTCGCAATATGAAAGTCCGACGATTTAGTAAAAAAAAAGAGTCGCACCTATAGACTTTGCGTAGCTACAGACAGTTAAATGAAATAACAGTGCGTGAAAAATTTCCAACTCCGAACATTGAAGAGCAGTTGAATTTAATGGCGGGTAGTGGTGTGTTTATAATCTTAGACCTAATGAGTGGATATTACCAAATTCCTAATGAAAAGAAATCCAGGCGGTTAAGAGCATTTGTGACAAATAAAGGACACTATCAGTTCAAAAGGGTTCCATTTGGACTGACTAATGCTCCAGTTGTCTTCAAATTATAGACATTTCTTTTGTTTTCGAGAAAATATACACCTTGTGATGGTTTTTTAGCTCCTGCTGCTACAAATCTTTTCTTTTTTCTCAAGTTTAAATTCTAAGCCTACTGTTCCAGCTTGGAAGAAAATGTCATATTTTGCCGAACCAAGAATAGGAAAATAATATTTCACCCAAAGTGGCGTAGTACATTTTTTTTCATTACAGTCAGTTAAAGTTGGGTGAAATATTAATTTTCTATTCTTGGTTCGGCAAAATGTGACATTTTTCTTCCAAGCTGGAACAGTGGGCTTAGAATTTAAGCAGCAGGTTACATAAGCACAATTCGGGTTTACATAAGAAAAATAAAATTGAAAAAAGTAAAGACATGTGTGTACATTTTCTCGAAAATAAAAGAAATGTCTATAATTTGAAAAATACATGACTTAGATTTTTTTATATTTTTCTGGTAACTGTTATGATTTGGTCTATCACCCGATTCCGGCTTGACGTCGACGGCAGTAGCAATGTGTTTAATTCCATTATCTTCACATAAAGCCTAAAGTTTTTCGCTGTGAATGCCGATCCACGGTCACTGATTATTTGTGCTGAAAATTCCGAAAAATTGTGTAAACTCGTGTAGGGCTTTTAGTACGATATTCGTAGTAGTTGTTTTCACCGCCTTTAATATGATGAATTTCGTAAATGCATCTATAGCTGCGAAAATATACATATTTCTCTTTGAGCTTTTAGGGAATGGCCCCATATGGTCAATATGTATAGTGTGAAAAGGCACGGCTTTGGATTCTACTTTCGTCTTTTCCACGTTGATTACACAAACAAGGAAGGCAACTTCTCAGGTATTTCTTCACAATAGCTCTCATTTTTGGGAATCAATAAAGTTTTTTTACCTGCTCAATGGTACGTTCTAGACCGCAATGACCAATATCATTGTGTGATGTTTTAATAATTCTCCATCTCGCTCCGCGTGGTACAGCAAATCACAAACCTTCTGGTGTCTTCTTGAAAATACGCCCTCCCTGAACGGCATACTCCTTTTCTAAAGTTTTCCTTTTCTTGCTGTTTTTATCGAAATCACTAAGTGTTTTCTTTATAGCTTTTAGAATGGGTCCTGTATTTGCAATGTTGACACCCAATCATCTTTCTCGATTCTGACGATCATGATGTCTTGACCAACTTCTTCGGTATCAGCTCCTTTTCGTTGGGATTCCTACTTAAAGCGTCCATATGGGCATTTTTGTTCCCGGTCGATCTTCTCTGAGTCATTTTAAAGAATTACAATCTGTTATAATTTTAAATCATTTCCCAGCAAATAGTATCGGAATCTTTGTACGCTTTCAACTACAGCTAAGGTTTCCAGTTCATAACTGTGATACTTCTGTTCAAGAAGTCGTAGCCCGACTGAAATATGAAACTGCCCGATGTCCACTGTTTTCCGTCACCTGCATATGTATTCCACCTAACCCCAATGAAAATGCATCCGTATGAAGTTCCTGCTGGCAACGGGGGTCATAAATTGCTAATAGTGGTGCTAAGCATAATTTTTGTTTTAATTCCTCGAAGGCTTTCTGGTCTATTTCCGTCCATTTCTATTCGATATTTTTCCGTAGGTAGTGGATTTAAAGGACCTGATAACAATTCATACTCACGAATGAACCTATGGAAGTATCCTGTTAAAACCAAAAACTGTTTTACCTCCCTTGGTCTTGTTGGAATCGCAAAAGTCCTAATGGCTTCCGTTTTGACGTCACTGAGTCTTATTCTTTCACCACTTACTTCATGTCCTAGATAGGTAATTCGGTTCGCCAAGAATTCCCATTTTCCAACGTTAAGAGTAATTCCAACATCCTTAATGACTCGGAGTAACTTTTCTAATAATATTAATACTTATTCAACCGTTTCACCAAACAAAACGATATCGTCCATATATATAAGTACCTTTTCGCTATTTATGCGACGTAGAACTTGTCCCAATGTCCCAATATTTACATGACTTAGATTTTTTTTATATTTTTCTGGTAACTGTTATGATTTGGTCTATCACCCGATTCCGGCTTGACGTCGACTTACGGGACACCCTGCCTATATAAAAAAATAAAAAAATTATATACTTAACTAAAAATATCCTTTAAATAACAAAATAAATTAATTGGTAATGGAGCAGGAATTTTAAAGTTTGGTGCTAGATAAGTTGCTTCTAAGTAGATGAACTTAGATATGAACATATGTGGGTAAATGAGCTAACTGGGGTGCTGTGTGCGGAAGCCTGCTTGGCACTGCGTGCTTAAATTGGCATTGTTGCGTTCAAATATAAGCTAACTTGGGTGCTGTGTGCAGAAACCTGGTTGGCGCTGTGTCCGAAGCTGTGTGACATTGTTTCGTTCAAGTAAACTAACTTGGGCTCTCTGTGCGAAAGTCAATTGGGGCTGAGTGAGAATTAGCTGTATTGCTGTGTGCGTGTAAATTAATCTGGAACTAACTGTGTGTACTAGTCAACACACTGAGGACAGTGTTTGCGTCGGATGGCCGAATTGTTAACGAAATACAAGAAAATCTGGCAACCAGTAATTACCAGGAAAATTCTCCCTGAAAATTACTAAAAGAAAACAGGATCCTTTACAGAACAGCTCGGGTGCGTGGGTATGAGGAATATTGATCAGCAGTCAGTGGTCAGTCATCCGTGAGGCGCGCACCCGAGTTGATTTATTCTGTTTCAGTTTAAACTTGGGTCCGAAGAATCTATATTTTCAGAATGGTATTTTCGGAAAGGTTCTAGACAAATTACTAGAGTATAAATATGGCACTTATAACCGTCGGGGGTAATCTTTTCTCAGACAGTGTAGTGAACATAGTAAACGGTACAAAGTGCTCTAATTGAATAGCGAGAATAGTTGAAATAGAGTATCGCTTGAATTAAAAGTAGAGTTAATTTGTGATTGTTTGTGAATTTAATAAAAGTAAACAGTGGAGTATAATAAAGAGGAATTGTACATTGAAATATTGTGTTTTAAATAACGAACTAAAGCCACGCTCGTAACAATATGTAAGTGAACACAGATATGGGTAATTGACAACATGTAAAGATGTTTCATATCACTTCCACACTGATGTAAATTAGAGTAAGAAAAAACCAAAAGAAAATTATCGAAGTTAGGGAAGTCTACTGCCAACTGAAGCAAAGTTAGGAAAAGTGGGCACATAGGTACAAACCTTTATTTCTAACTTAACTTTGAAAAATCGATATAGAGGAAAATAAGATCTTAAGAATCTGCGCTGTGTACAAATTTTCACTTTCAAAAATATCAAGAAATCATATTCACCCCAGTTTCGCGACTGATCCATAAAATTCTATTTGTAATTTAAAACGAAATCTTGGGAACGAGATACACGACAAAAATTTTAAAATTTTATTAAAGGTAAGTGAAGATTTCGAGTTTTTCTTTGATGAAAAATTTTATGAATCTCAAATCAAAATCTTTTTTAGAATGGCTTAAAATATTTTTAATTTCACATTTAAGAAAGAAAATAAATTCATTTTCAATAAAAATCTACAGCCGTGTGAACTCTGTCTAGTTAATTTCAGGGGATTTTTCTAAGTAAATTGAAATAATAAATTAGTAAGGAATGTGAAAGTTTGTGTGTTGTCAAAGTGCGGAAAAAACTTAGAGCATTTTAAGCCTCCTAATATTTCAGTGTACTGCAAAGTGAGATAGATGACAGTAATATGCTTTGTTAAACAGAGTGATTTTTAAGAAAAAAAAGACAAATGTGAACAGCCAGGGGCCAAGGAGCCATGAGGGGTTTAAAACAGAAATTGTTAAGTTGGCTTGAAATTCTGTCTCCTCCCAGGAAAATGTACGTATGTATGTAGGTCCAACTCCAGCATATATACCATGTGCCATAGAATTAGAAATAAAACTTTTGTGTGTTTACAGAGAGTTGGTAAAGATTAAGACGCCACTAAGCAGTATACAGAAAAGAGTAGCACAAAATCTGTTAATTAATTAATTAATTTATCTTTGCAGAAAATGTGCATGTGTTATTATTATCTGGTGCTGGATTATTGAGGATAAACAGTTATTTTTATTTTCCTATGTATGATGTTAGCAGATTGGTGTACTTTTAGTCAAAGACTCAAATGTTTTAGTAATGTATAAAAAACAAATTATTAATATACAGAGATGTTACACAATACATGTAGTACTTTATATTATTATTAGATGTTATGTAACTACTTTGCGAGTGATTTATTTTGCACGTGAAGTCCCAGCTGTCAGCATGAGCTGACAGATCACTCGGTGGACAGCGTTGATTGCAGGGCGGCACGCTAGTACCTCGGCTATTGCGGGAGAGTTATAGGGGGGGTTAACCAAAAAGCCTGCCGCTGTCACCAGCCATAACAGCAAAAAAATAATCGTGCCTGAATAAAATATTTTTGAACTTACTTAAATTGTCAGAATCTTTTGAATTTTATTGTAAAAATGATTTGAATACGAGCATAAAAGAATTAATTTATGTAAATGGCGTTTCAATAATATCTATCGTTAATTTTCATGAACAAGTTTAGAGATTCCATTTTTACATCTGTTCGAGCAAAAATATTTACTTTGAGCAAAAAAATTAACTTCAAAAACTGTGATGGGTGTTTTTTTTTTATGAGATAGATCTATCGTTTAAAGATTTATTTCGAGAATATATTATGTGTTCACACAACAGATATCTAACTTGCAAGATATATTCAACAATATATTTTCTTTTCTAAATATTCATCCAAATAAGGTTTGCGAAGACACCAGTATTAAGTTTAATTGAAAAAAAAAAATGTTTTAAATAAAAACTAATTTGTGTTATTGGCACTAAATTGTATGGTGTCTTCCTGTTTAACCAATCTGGGTCATGTTTAATAATCAGATTTTTTTAATAGAAATGGTACTTACATGTCCATGTCATCCGCCGTGGGGAAGCGCTTCATCAGACGATGCTGGAATGTGGTTTAAAGCAAATGAAGGATATTATGTTCCCAAATGGTTAAACTAGTTACTCAGCTAATATTATATGGATCTACAAAAACATTATTCAATTAATTAATTATGATGTATAACACAAATTCTTCAAAGTAACGTTCCTTAGCTAAATTCACAGAACTCGAACGACATTTTTCCAGGTGCTGATTCAGATTAGATGCTCTTGTAGGTGATGCCAACGCTAGAGGCCATCGAATTTATAAGGCCTCTTGATTTTTGTAGCATTAGCGACGTGATATGCTTTTGTTTCAAGCTCCAAGCTATGATTATTGGGGACATCCAAATGTAGTCTTGTAGCACTACTGCCGTGACGCCGAGCTGGCCACTATGGATGAATCCTCCACTGAATTTATTTAATGCTTGTGGTGGATGTTTTTTAATGAAAAACTTTCACAACGCCCGTTGGCGAATGGTAATGAAAATTGATTGGGTGAGACCACCACTTTTGCTGGAGATGCTTATCAAATTCCTTGATTATCGCAACAATCCTTTCTATTTCTGGACCCTTTTCTGTAATTCCTCGTACGGGTTTTTATTGCATGATTATTTTTGGTCCGCTTTTGTGGCTTTTTAAATATTTTTACTCTCGATCGCTTTTATCAAACTTTCCACCAAACAAAACTCTGACTTTTTCAATCAACTCTCAGACGTTCCTCTGACAGCCGCCAAAAAGTGACAGGAAACGCTCTTCTTGTCGGTTTGGGTACCTTCGGTGGACACAGGCACTCCGTCCATACAGAAGGCAGGCTGGCTACACATGATGCATCTAGTCTCAGTGTAACATACTGCTACATGCCGTATGCTACGACCATAACATAGATCTTATTTATTTATTTATATCTACAGATTACACTAACTGTTTCACTGAGGCGGGTGAAAACTAGCTCCTCAAGAGCATGACAGTTATGTATGTCCTTTCAGACTTAATGTGGACCAGTACGGATTCTGTTTTTGTAGACGTTTTTTCTCTCCAACAACCCGAGGCCTATATATTATAGTAGGTAAAGGTTCCTTGTACCGCACCATTCGGGATATGATAGTTTACGGCAGGGCATGGAGATGTAAATCTCACAATTTCAAGTGTTGACCCCACACACACAGAAATAATCGAAAATAAGTGCATATGCGTTTAGTTTTTTCAGAATTTTGAACAAAGTGGTACACGCGAGATATAAGTAAAAAGTGTTGAATTATGAATTGTGTGCAAAAATTTCGGGATTAAATAATAACATCAAGTCAATCGATCTACACTATTTTGAGTGGAGCAGCAGCATTCTAGCGGCAGAGCAGACAAGGATTGGATAATTCGTGGAAGAATTTGAACGCGATTTCCTGGTAATCTTCCCAGTTGCAAAAGATGATTCCTCTGTCTCCATCCATATAGAAGTAATGTAAGGAAAGGGCAACAAACACAAAGTTATGGTGGAAATTTTAAACTCAAGTGCAAAGTGTTTCAGATGTCATCTTTCAGGACATGATGCAAATGTTTGTCCATCTAATAGGACTTTCCGTAAATGCTATTTATGCAATCAACTAGGTCACATAGCAAAGGATTGTATTAAGAATAAATACTCCCAAGTTAGTCGTATAGACGAGTCATTGCCCATGAATCCAACGGATGAATATCACTTTATCGCGAAGGTTGGAGATAAATCAGTTCTAGCGTTTCTGGACTTAGGGAGTTAGAGAAGAACGATTAAAAAAACTATAGGAGATCCATGTAGATGGGGTGCAGAGCCATGTGATGATATCTTAATCGGATTTGGAAGCAGCAAGGTAAAGGTAGTGAGTAAGATCAAGAAGCCTGTAACCGTTAACGAGGTTACTACTACACTAGAAATTCTTCTTGTTGGAGACGAAATGCAATCAGTTTCAATGATTATAGGTAAAAACTTTTTGGACCGCAAAGATACTCAACTTATCAAGCAATGGGGAAAATTTAATATCTTGAAAGTTCCACCTACTTCAAGTGGTACATGAAAAGAAATCCATGTTAAAAATAGAAAACTAAGAATTGGTGACAAAATTAGTGAGCGTGAAAAACAATTCTTCATAAAATTAGTGAATGAGCACAGAGATTGTTTTGCTACCCCCATTAGTGAAATGGGGAAAACCGACATAGTGAAAATGGAAATTAAGTTGAAAGAGGAAAAAGTGATAAAGTATCAACCATATAAAGTTGCATATGGCTTGAAAACTATCTTAGAGGATAAAATAAAAGAACTTCCAGAATTTGATATAATTAAAGTTTCGGAATCGGAATATGCCAGCCCAGTCATCTTTGTTCCAAAGAAAAATGTTGAGTACCGAATGTGTATAGATTTTAGAAAATTGAACGCCATTACAGTAAGAGAAAGGTTCCCTGTACCAAATATTGAGGAGCACATAATTCGTTAGCGGGAAAATGTGTGTTTACAGTTTAGATATGATGAATTGTTACAACCAAATATCAATCGATGAACAAAGTCTGCATTTGACAGCTTTTGTCATCCCTGACGGACACTACGAATTTAAAAGGGTCCCCTTTGGTCTAACAAACTCGCCTGCAGTTTTTATGCGCCTAATGTCAAGATGGGACCATGAAAGATAAACCTAGATAAATGCACGTTCCTGAAGGATGATATTCACTTTCTTAGCCATGAAGTATCTTCTGAAGGTATAAAGCCAGGAACTGCCAAAATTGATGTAGTTGAAGGTTATGCTAGGCCTAAACTGTTAAAGAATGGCGACAGTTTGTGGGTTTGACGACTATTTCCGAAAATTCGGAGACGGATTCCACTTTTAATAAATTAAAGAATATTTTGACAAATAGACATAAATTCATTCTTATACCTTTTCAGTATATAAATATAAAAAAAAAATATTAATACTTTACTGGTGTCTTTTTACTGGAAGTCAGTTAGGTGTGGTGGTTCAAGTGTCAATTTATATGGAAACCTCTTGAAGTAGAGGTTGTTTTATCGAGAAGCTTCGATGGTACTGATTGCGGAAATGTTCAATGGTCTAGGGCTGGTTTGGTGTGTGGTCATTTGTTGTGAGCATCGGGTAAGAAACGAATTGGATTGGTATCGTAAAAGAGTGGAATTATTGCAGTGCTTGGTTTCTGAATGCAAATGCATTGGCTTCGTGTCGAAATGTATAGCTTTGTAATGTTTTGTGTTGAGTCAGGTCGGAAAAACTTCTGTTTGTATGAAATGCATTGGCTCAGTTTCGGAATGCATATGTTTTTTTGATGAATTGCATTGGCTCAGTGTCGGAATGTATCTGTTCGTATGAAATGCATTGGCTCTGTTTCGGAATGCATATGTTTTTTTATAAATTGCATTGGCTTAGTGTCGGAATCCATATGTTTTTTTTATGAGTTGTTGCGATCAAACGAAGTAACAATTTGTCGATTCTGGTGAAAACCCTACTGGCGACACAAATAATAAAATAAAGGAATGCAGACGCTTCCTTCTTTACGGCTGCGCTAAACTAAATAATCTAATGCGTAGTGTAAGGTAACAGTGTCGGCATTGTCTTCTCTTCTCTATGGGTAATAAAATCATAAAACCCGAAAGTGCATTAGTAAGATCAAAGTAGTCCTCCGCTTATACACTAATTATGTAGAAATGCATGTTATCACCTTTTTTCCTAGAAACCTTAATGCATGAGTTGAATAGATTGGTGGAATTTGGAATTCTTGGTAATACTTAAAGTAGGAAAATAGATAGTAAGGTAAAGGTTCCTTGTATTGCACAATTCGGGATAAGATAGCTTACCGCAGGGCATGGAGATGAGTTGACGTTCCTAAGTAAATCTAACAGCACCTTATTTTTGAAAATAGAGAATAAACCCTTAATGGTGGAGATGGATCCGCTAACACGCCGAGTTGAAGAGATGTGAGTGCATTTGACAGCTTACTCTCCCTGGAAATTCTAAAATGTGGACAATTTGTTTTGAGAATTATCTACAGCATTGTCTGCTTTTGTTGTGTTTTCTGAAGGTGCATAGGTACCTAAAAATTTTCAAATTAAATTATGCATTGACCGCTTCTCTTGGCTATATTACAAAAAATATACATATCGGCGTTGCCCGGCGATAATATAGATACCTAGATGGGTGGGGGTGGGGTTGGGCTTGTTAAAGATAAGTAATATCTAAGGTATTATCTGACTCGATCGCGCAATTCCGTACTCTAGGGTTACCCTGTGTCTTTGTGAGTGTGCGTGTGGATGGGTGCGTGTGTGTGTAGAGTGTGCATGCATGCATTCATTTGTTTGGGAGAGTGTAGCTCTCTACGTCGACGCGTTCTCATGCAGTTCCTAAATATATAGTGAAACACGAAATTTTGGTATGGCAACCCTACGAAGGAGTTGCCGATTGGTCTAATTTTCGAACTGTATTTGAAATTTTTATGACAACTCCGTGTACAAAATATGAGCTGTCCACCTCGAAGCCTTCTCAGGCAGCTACCAAGTACATAGTGAAAAACAAAAGTTGTGTATGGCATCACTAAGAAGGGGTAACACAATTTAGCCCATTTTTGAAATTTTATTTACCATTTCTATGAAAACACCATGTAGCAAATTTTTTGCATGGCAACCCTACGAAGGAGTTGCCTGATTGGTCACATTTCTGAACTTAATTTAAATTTTTCTTTTAGAAAATCCCGTGTACAAAATGTCAGCTCTCCACGTCGATGCGTTCTCGGACAGTTTCCAAATATATAGTGAAAAACCAACGTTTTGTATGGCAACATCCAGAGATGTTCCCTGGTTCACGTCATTTTTGTAATTTTATTTACTATTGCTATGAAAACAAGTACCAAATTTTAATTCTGCACGTCGACTTATTTCTCATGCAGTACAAAAATATATAGTTAAGAACGAAGTTTTTGTAGGAGGAAAGAGTGGCCCGATTTGTCCCATTTTTTAACTTTAATTTACATTTTTTTTTAAAAAACGCCGTGTACAGCTCTCCATGTAGACGCGTTCTCAGGCAATTTCCAAATATACAGTGAAAACCTAAATTTTCAAACAGTTTCCAAATATATAGTGAAAACCCGAAATTTTGTATGGCAACACCAAGAACAATATGAAAACACCACGTACCAAATTTCAGCTCTCTACATGTACTCGTTGTCAGGCAGTGCCTAAATATATACTAAAAAATGAAATATTTGTATGGCAACCCTAAGAAGGAGTTGCCCGGTTTAGTCCATTTTTGAACCTTCATTTGTAAATTTTATTAAAACGCCGTGTTCGAAATTTCAGCATTCCACGTGATGAGCTCTCAGGCAATTTTTTAGATCTCGAAAACAGCGTCATCTATCGTATCCAAAACTATCCTATACTTCAATCTGGAACCAACCAAACACATTCACAAAATTTCATTGGAATCGTTTGGGCGGTTTCGGAGATTAGCATGTACAAACATCGTGACATTGGATTTTTATATACCTACTATGATTATAAAGATCCATGTAATACCTACTAACAGAGAATTTGGTGTCTCATGGTAGACGCTAAAAATTTTAAATCACGCGAAAAATGGTCAATTTAGTTGTTTTTCAGCACACAAGTAATGGTATAAATATTTTAAATATTCAGGTAAAAGTTTTTATAAATGGATAAAATCGCGTCCTCATTTTTTCCCCTAACTAGATAATGGATATATTAATACTCGTTACTGCCCAGAACTGGTAAGTCATGGAAATTCACTAAGTATGTGAGAGAAAGAACGGAAGAATGTATGCAAAATATAGAAACTGGGATGTATATAACCCAAGTGCAAAAATTCCGTTATTCGGAGGTAAAAAGTCAGTTATGAATTTTAAAGAATCAAAAAAGAAACTACATCACTCGATTACCCTCTCCTCTATTTTTAATTTGATACCAGTTATGATGTATTTCTGACAAGCTCTATGGTAGTGGTAGGACCCCATACCCAGAAGAACCACCTACCGCAAAAGTTGTTCACCTATGTATCTTCTTCTAATTTACACCCTAAATCGATCGGAAAACGCTCCATTGCCCTACAACGCTCCCACATAAAGTTACGCGGCCGGCTACAACGTTCCGGAATACACAATCTAGTTCCAGGCCTCACTTTACAAGACTACATATAAGTCTGACAACTACAGGTCTGCAGAGCTACCATAAATTGCGTTTTAATCTTCAAAGCAGGTTAGAATTTTAGTGTGCCAACTATTGGGTAACACATTTAACTTCAATGTAGAATTAGTAGGATTAGAATCAATCACATTATCCTGATTCAAGAAATTGCCCTAGTTGGATTTTCTTCTTTATTTATTCATCAACCGTTCACAGTGAGTTTTATATTCCGAAGCACTCTTTCTTTGAGTAATAAGAGAAAACGCCGAGAGTACCACAGGAGAGCATTCTTGATCTAGTTGTTTTTATTCTGAATAGATATAATATTTTCTTACTATTGTCAATTTGTAATATTCTTTGTTACTCAGATGATAAAATGCGTGTTAGTCACCATCTGAATTTGATTTGCTTCTATGCACTTGAAAACTGCTATCAAATTTCCAGAATTTTTACTTCACCTTATATATGATATAATACGATCATGAACACACACTCTCAGCAAAATAGGAACAAATTTTACATTTTAGGCCATGCATTATAGGAGGTGATAATAGTGGCTTCATTATCTTTTCACTGCATAAAAATAAAAGCATTCCAAGAGTCTAAAATTTCTGAATAAGTAGCCTTTAGTCCTGTCCCACCTTTGAACATTAACCATAGAATGGAAATTGTCTATTGGACTTGGACTTCTTTGATATAGCATTTAATGGCACCAGTAGTACATATTATTACGAACGTTACCCCCTCCTATATGACAGTATAAAATATTTCTAACAAACTTCCTTTAATTAATTTCATACAGAAATTCTCTAAAGCGTGAATAGTAGCAAAGGTTTTACGCAACACAAATTAATTTGAAATGCACTGTTTCCGTGTGCCCAGAGCCGTTTGTTTTGAAAGTGGTGCAAGTCCTTTTGGGTATAGTATTTCTGTTTTCTTTAGAATTCTTTAGTAAACATAATTAGTTAATAAATTTACGCTATCTTTAACTTCAGAACACACAAAAGTTCAATGTTAGATCTTATAAATATTTTGAAATTATTTTTTTTAAATAAATTAAACTAAAATATTCCACTATTTCCTCGTAAAAAAATGGATGATGTGGACAAGAATCCTGTCTGTCAATTTGGAAGAGATGAAATCATTGAAGACATAATTAATTGGACACTGATTACTTTTTTCCTTCTCATTTTCTGATTAATTTTTGTAATTTGTCAAGAAATGTACGCAGTTCTGAAAATTATTTAAATGTTTCTTTTCAATTAGTTGTCCTTGGGTTGGAATGATTTTTCTCATAAACTCTCTTTACCTATAAGAGGCTATATTATGTGTACAAAAACATCTTGAGTAAAGTTAACCCTTTTGTTCATGCAGATTTTTCAACCGTTAACTTCAGGTACCCAGGTACCGTCATATATTTTGTATGGAAATTTTATCAGTTTATGGAATAACAGGTAAACAATGTTTTATTTAACCTAATAACTGTTCAAATTTAATATATGTGGCTTCGTGAGCTTTAGTGGTGTTTATGTAGGCGTTTACATGTGTGTGTGTGTGCATATATATATATATATAAGCAGGTGTTAAGTACTTAATCATACGTAGGAAAGTTTAGTAACCTGACTGCGGTTAGGACAACTAACTAATTAAGTGTTAAGACAACAGTAAGGTGGGAGCTATATTACGGTCTCCTATAACCAGCTACGATTGCCTCACAGGCTAATCAGATGTTACGTGAATCTATACAAAGCTCTTAGCCGATCATCCTCATCACTACGGCTAACCCTAGATCCGTAATAAAAGCACTGCTAACACATTGGCATAGCGCCAATTGGTTTATTTTAACAATCTCAATGCGAATTATAGGTTCAACATTGACGTAAGACGTATTTGTCGAGTTACTGAGTTGTTGCCTCAACGGAGGTCTAAACAATCTGAAGACTAACTCATCTGAATTCCGAAGTTTTTATGGGACTTCCCTCAAGTCGATCTTAGTTTGTTACAGCACATTGCGGCTGTTTTATTCCACCAGTATCGTCAACTTAGATCGCAAGGAACGCACTGGGAGTATTCTAGTGTCACACCCAGGCTCCACGCTAAGAAACCGAAGACATCTGGTGAGATCTTGTCATCACTATGCAAGATACTCACTAAAGAGTCACAGTTTCTAACATACCATAAACTGAGAAAAAGGAGATCTTAAAATAAAATCAACTTAGACGCATTTAGATTTACCTGAATCTGAAAGCATGGACTTTATCTACAAAACCCCAAAAATTTTCCACAGGATTTGAAAATCCATAAATAGATATATGAGTAAAACCATTGCACATGTATATCAAGACAATAATATTTAAGCGTTAAGCATATTTGCAATTCGATACAGCTTAAAACTCTATTCTGAAGAAAGAGCTGGATTTATTTAAATTTATATTGTGGTAAGTTTTTGATAAGTGTTTAGAATTTTTTTTTTTATATGGATGATGAATATTGTTCTAATGAGGCATTCTATAGGTAATATTTTTTTACATGAAATTCGTTGAAAAGTTATTTGTGTTATCTAGTAATTTAGTTTAGGGTCCTCCAAATTGATCATTTGTAATACTACTTTGTGTTTGATTTTACCTTAGAATATCCTACGAGGAGCAAATGGAGTACTTGTGAAGACTAGTATCAGATGATTGGGATAGTGATCAGGAGGATCACGAATACAGCTCTGAAGATGAGTGGATTCCACCTAAAACACGCAGAGAAAATACTCCGCAAATGGATGAAGAATTTTCAGATATCGAAGATGCTCTTGCGGATATTGCATTAGCTGGAGGACGACGACTGTAGTGAAGAAGACGAGGAAAGTGATGCTGGTCAGGACAGTACATCCGATGGACAAGTTCTACGTGTCAGGGTTAATAGTGTATGGAAACTAACCCCCCTAGATAGTACTCGCACTCCAAAGCACAGTATTCTATGTCAGAGATTTGGACCAGTAAGGTCAACAAGGACCCTTTCTGTGCTCGATACATTCAATCGCATTTGCACAGATAAAATACGTGACATAATATTGAGAGAAACAAACAGGAAAGCCACTAGTTTCTATGCTCAATGGAATGACAAAAGCGGTGTAAAACAGGAGAAAAAATGGCGTAAACTGACTGTCGAAGAACTTGGTGGCTTTCTAGGAATATTGGTTACAGCAGGCGTACGCCATTCCAGCTCAGAGCATAGCGGAGAATTATGGAAATCTGATGCATATCCACTGTTTCGTGCTACTATGGCAATACGATTTCAGGACATATGCTGGTTTATTCGGTTTGGTAACGTCAACACAACAGCTGAACGATTAAAAACGGACAAAGCAGCACCTATTACCGATTTGTGGTTGATGTTGAACGCCAGCTTATCTTCTCTGTATATACCTTCGGAATATGTTACAGTGGACGAACAGCTTTTCCCCTTCAGAGGCAGAGCCAAGTTTACGCAGTATATTCCCTTGTAAACTGCACAATACCGAATAAAAATTTGGTGGGTTTGTGATGCATCACATTCTTATCCACTTACAGGACAACTCTATACAGGGAAATAATCGACCGGACGAGAGACCAACCAATAGGAATGCGTAGTCAGAGATCTGTCCTACCAATTCAAAGGGTCAGAGCGAAACATCACCATAGACAATTTTTTTACAACATTGCCACTTGCTCGTATGAGTGGAAATCGGTATGTCGTTCAGTGCAGACGTGTTTGCTTGGGCTTGAGCTATCGTAGCAGCTGGGTTGTTTAATTTGTTTGATTGATGGGGGTCGAATTGAATTGGATTTGGAGCGGAAGGGAGTCTGATGTGGGTTGATTCAATAGTGATTGGGTTTTGTTTTTAGTGTTTTTGGTTTTGGCGTGAGTTTCTGGCGAGGAGGGTGAGGACGCCGATCTGGCGTCAGGCGCCATTTCGGAAGAGCGAGGTGAATTGCAGGAGTAATAGTGGCAGTAATAGTGCAGGATCGCATGAGGTCACGTGAAGACACAACAACATACAAGATCTCTCATCTTTTATAAGTGTATTGGGTGCAGAGTGCATTTGTGGTGTATAGTGTGTACGTAGCGTAAGTGTAAGGACACCGAAGGAAGATGATAATCAGGAACAAATGGATAAGTGGACCAACAGCAAGGGAGTATCATACTAATTCTTTTACAGCTTCTAATTCTTTTACTCTTATATTATATCTATTATTCAGTAATATATCTATATAATTACACATTTAGTCATACTCATATGCTTACATATTTAGGTATATAAACTGAGTTGTAGCCAGGAATAACAGGATAGATAAAAATATTAATGGTAATGGCAACAAAAAATTAACAGTTAGAAAAGTTGTCGGGGATGCTAAGTGCCTATTCAACGCGTTAACATCACTAATTTTTGACATGGAAATTGGTTCGGATGAGTGCAAACGGATAAGTGGAACAAAATATAAAAAAAAATGCATGCATCCTTTCCAGTTATTCCTTCCTGAATTATTTTATGATTTTATTTTAATTTATGTATTGTCCTGTGTGCTGTAGTAGTTAGATATTAGCTGCTGATGCGGTTATACGCCCAGCTTATTCCAAATACCTTCTTCCTTATGTGTTTAGAGTAGTTGGGGGTATGGCTGGGCCTGGCCGCTAAACCAGGATCGGTGTAACGCTGGGCCATATCCTCAATACATACCTACATACATACAACATTGCCACTTGGTCGTATACTAATTTCATGAGATTTATCACTCGTTGGTACATTAAAAAAAAACAAAGCATATGTTCCACCACAACTGATGCCTAACAGAAACAGAGAAGCACTATCTTCTCAGTTTGGATTAGCAAAGACGACAAGGTTACCATTTGCTCATATGTGCCGAAAAAAAATAAAAATGTTATCATGTTATCAACTACGCATCACAATGATAAAGTCAGTGGATCATAGAATAAACCCGATATAATACATTATTACAACAGCACTCAAGGGGGCGTAGTTAATATGGAAAAAAAGAAGCGAAGAAATCTTTGATGGCCGCTGGCGCTATATTACAATATATTGGATATAGTGTGAACCGCAGCGTACATAATTTATTCGGAGAACAATCCAACGACGGCAACACCTATCCACGGCAGACTTACATTTCTTCAGGACTTAGGAAATCAGTTAGCAATGCCAGGTAGAGCAGGAGAAAGCGGATCAAGAGATGCCTCTGGACGTATAAAAGTTACCGGAAGCTGCTACATATGCCGAGCTAATACTAAACGGCAGCGCAAAACAAGAAAATCGTACTGTGCTTGTAATTATCCTGTATGCAATGAGCATTCTGAGATTATTACGAAATGCAGTGATTGTACTATGTTGTAGTTTACATATAAATATATTTTAATTCGACTTTATTTTTAATAAATTTTAATCTAAAAAAATAATTTTGTTTCCTTTATCCTTTCATTTCAAGATTTTCTACAAATATATTTTCAGAAGGAATCATTATTTACTTCTATTCCCATATAAAGAATATAAGGTAGCCAGGTCAGCAACGTCAGTATAAATGTAGGGCTGAAAAATTAGTATTTCTAAATACATTTTTAACATTTTATTTGTTAAAATATGTTTTCATTGAATAGTTTTAGGATGTAACGGAAGCACATCCAGTTAAGTTAACTGGAACATGCAAATATCTAAAAAATAAAATTCAAGAGTTACCCGGGTGAACACAAGGATTAAATATCTAAAATTCCGTTGAAATGTATCTTGATCCAATTAAATTTAGTAAAACTTGGTAATTCAAAGCTTTCTTGGAAAAAACATGCTCCTCGCAGTGGCCTTACCGCGATATATTTAAGGTCAAGAGCTGCAGTTATGTTAGTAACATTTATAAAATTCTACTATTTCGAAAATTTTCATATACGGCATTATCTCGGCCCTTTGATTACATAGATACCAACCAACCTCTGCCTGTTTTAATATATTTCGCTAATTTGTCTCATTATAATAAAATCTTGTTCCCTGCACCTTTGATGCCTTGACAGAAATAGAACAGAAGTTCTGGCTCTCTTCCGATCCAATTTTATTTGTCAGTATGACTAAAATCATTTGTGTTAAAAAGTAGTTCTTAGTTTTGCTGTGGAACGAGTACTTTGCGAGTTCCCATATAAACATCCTTTTTTTTAAAGGTATCGCATCGATGTGGAATTGACTATATCCAACTCCATTTGTTTGATTTTATTTCTATGCCGACTTTCAACAATAAGCTTCCAAGCCTAATACCTGTCTAATTCTACATCTTCCGCTGTTTATTAACAAAAATATTTCTTTTTAAATTTCTTTCAAAGCGAGCATATTTTAATAATAATTCTTAAAAAAAAAATATATGTCAAGAGCTGATTTAAAAAAAAGTTTTATAGATTTTTATGTGAATTTTTTATGAAAATCTCGGATCTTTGTTGAATTAAAAATAAAACAATTGTTTAGGACATCTTTTATTAGGAAAATCTCCGATCCGAACCAAGATCGGAGATTTTCCTAAAAAATTCACATAAAAATCTGTTATGAACACCCGATCAAAAGCACAGCAAAAGCTATTTGTATTTAGAAGTTTTATAAACTTCAGTAGATTACCCGGCAAAAAACCTTCAGTTTTAGTAGAAAAAATATATTTTCGTCAAACTGATAAAAATAACAAGATACCGACGGCGACTTCGACATTAACTATTCCAAAAATATGGACGCCAAGGATTTTAGTAAATTTAAAAGTTTTCTTGTTGCGTAATATACCTACACACACTTCTTCAGTTCTGCAAGGAATAATTGAAATTATTCTCTGGAATTCTACATAATATGCAAATTAGTGTCAACTTGCAGTATACCTACCTATGCTGGTGGCAATAAAGTTATGCATTAGATTTGCATTGCTGACATTATGAATTAACTAGTTACTACTCACTATGTATGCATGTATATTACCGTTGTACTGCGAAATAGATATGTGCATACATTGGAAATTGTCAACATAATTTGAAAAGTGCATAACTGTAATTTCGCCTCTCATATGCTCTGAAGCACTCCGGCCTTATGTGTGAATGTGGGATTGTGGTGTTTCATTGCTGATGCTTTTATAATTGAAAATTTAAATTTTATCTCGCACTCACAACACATCCATGCGCTCTGCACAAATTATATTATTGCTGTAACGAACTTTGTAGGTAACATAAATTAATATTGAAGTTCCATTATTAACGGGATAAAAATTTTTTAGGGGATATAGAGATGGTCAGCAGAATGCTATTTTATAGGTTTTTGCCGTATATTTTAACATTTCACCACAATTTTGTGGTAGTTTAGTTTTCGTCACGGTTAGTTCAATTTGATTTCGGTACTTTTTTCATTAACCACAAAATCAACTAAATTGATTTTGCAGTGAATTAGCGTCAGAATAAACGAAAAGAAATACGACAAATTAATATTTTTGTCTATTTATTAATGGTCACCTTTATGGTTGGGTTAGAACAATAAGTAATTATTGAAAATTCCTGATATTTTCAGATAGTTCCTTTTATTTTTATATGCGAAGGCTCGTTAGAAATGAGTTCTGAAAGGCACAGAAAATTATTGCATTTTGATGTCAATGGAATTTTGGAATTGACAAAAGTTCTATGGACGAATCCTATGTAAATTTCCAAAAACAATAACTGAGTAGCAAATTCGATCATTTCATTACCAAAAACAAAGTCATACCAGTATATGTAGGAAAATGTATCTTACCGTTTTCAAGCCAAGTTTTAAATTATACAAAACTATGGTTTTTGAATGAATTGAAAAAGACCTACAAAATGTAACAAGAAAAAATTCGAAGTATGGAGAACTAAGATGAGCAATGGAATCTGAAAGATACAAAAGGATTGCCAAAAAATTAAAAGATATATTTAAATATAAAAAGATGTTCTATAAGAAAGAAAATAAATAAACCGAGAGCGTAAATTTAATTTTGAGCTGTTAGGTGACGTTTGAAAGAGAGAATGGAAATTCTTCTATTAATCCAAAAGTAAAATAAAAAAGAAATGATGTTGAAGAGCTCTAAGGGATGCCAATTCATTTCTCGAATTACTTTTCAAAACTTATATTTTTTTTTCATGATTCAAAATGCCAAAGCTTTGTCAATTTGTATTGTTTTTGCAGTTATTTTCCTATTGAAATTTGATTTTAAGGGTAGCAAGATTTTTATTTATGCAATACATTTCCCAATTTGAAAGGCAACTCTAATTTCATTGAAATGTATGGTCGAAAATTTACTTTTCCCAAGACTCAACCGTTTGGAGTATTAAAAGAAATTGAATAGTAAAAAACTTTCTTTTACAATGAATTGGTATGGAGCCTAAGACAGAAGTTTGGAGATAACCGAAAACATTTCCAAATTTCTTCTGGCACTATATAATTTTAAATTGTATGTATGACCATGAAAAGAGCACGTCTTCATCTCATGAGCATGATGTGAATAATGTCCGTGTGGAAAATGTTGTTCTCACGAGTTTGTGGGAATTATTATGTAACAATATACATATATTATAAATATTTTTTTCTTTTTTATGAAAAGGGTTAAATTTGCAAATGTTTTATTTCCTGTAGTATTTCCACATAAACCACAGAATCTTGAAATTTCTGAAAAGTTTTTCTAAATGAAACTTCAGTCTTTGAAAAATCACTCTTCAGTTGTGATAAGGGTATGCATTTAAAATGGGCGAAAATCTTCAACTCGTATAAATTTTTGAACTTGTCCTATATATTATATTTAATACGAAGCATCTTATAAAAGTGCTAGACAGGGTGTTTTCGCAATGGAGGCCTCTGGGGCAGGAAGTAATAGTACACACCTAGGAAAATAAAAACGAATAGCCGGGGGTATCTGCATACTATAGTTTTTCATAAAACAGTTTAGCTTTTTGTAAAATAAAGTGAGGTCAAACTAAAAGCAGAGGGTAGAAAAATCTGAAATTTTTATTTTAGGCTGCCATAAGTCAGGAGAAAAGAGAAGTACGGGGCTGGTTAAGCAGTCGTTGGAAAGACTATGAGGCTCTTCATACAAGGAGCATACACCCTGCAATTTTTAAGATAGAGCATATTCTGTGAAAATCTGGGATATTTTCCTAATCACCCTCTAACACCGAAACGGTTGATATGCCCCCACCACCTCCAAGCAATTCTTTTTTGTCTAAGTGAGTACTATCTTAGAATAATAAAATTACAAGAAGCGACAAGAAGAACACAGAATTACCAATATTTCTGTACGCACCATGTAGCACATCAGAGATAACTGATTGTTAATCTTTTCGCTCTTCATTGACAGTCGCAAGTTTTTTCAAGTTGTTGAATATGGTCTATAGTCTCTCAACCCGCCACCACAAAGTAGCAAATAAGTAATGCCAGACACTTATAATATGAAGTTTTGTGCTGCACTTTATTGAAATCCGCTTATCTCAATTATCATCCCATTACCATCGCAAATTGGATAGCAATTCAGATTAATATTTATATGAATAATTTTCAAGAAAATTGCCAAGAATAATCATACAGAAAATTGCGAAAAAAAAACTTACTTCTAATTCAAACATTGGAAAAAGTTAAAAACTTCTAAGAATGTTAAGTAATACCCGGACGGGTGGATAAGCCCACAAGACTAAGGCATAATAAAGTCAAGACAGGTAAAAAAAAAAAACATAATGTCATCAAGTCCAGGTACAGTTGCTAATTACCAGAATTTAAAATGATGGTAGTAAAGACATATTATACTAAAACTAATGGTTCTTCAGCCCCAGGTATATACATGAGTCATTATCACTTTCAAGCCCGAAACCTTATATTTATGGGGTTAAAACCCTCCAAATTTCATTAGCTTGAGGTATTTTCATTTCAAGACCTTCGACCAACTCAAGAATTATATTTGATCCTGGCATCCAATTCGCTTGTGACATTTCAAATCAACAGAAAAAGCGAGAGATATTACAATCGCATGACCTTTTTCCGACTTTTAATTTCTAAAGATGTCCACCTGTACTGGTCACCCGCCGTCGTACCATACTAAAGATAAACTCAAATCATATAGAACACTTTCTATATCAATAAAAACACAAACAAATAGTCGTGTATATTCCATGTAAATAGCAGTAATTATATTCCGAAACCTTCACTTAAATTAATTAGAATTAATTGGACATTAATCTACATTTGTGCGTCAAATAATCATAACAACTTCGAAATTTTTGTGTTGATTTTAATTATGATGAGGATTGCGCATGGATTGGATGAAAGATTACAACAACAACAAAAAAGAAAAAATCAAAATCATTTATAACTCCTTCAAAACCCTCAAAATTATCTCGCGAGTACTTAAGCTTCTATTAATAAAAAAGGTCTTGTTCAGATCATTTTGAACTTTGGACAAATATTTTTAATAGAAATATTTGGGTCGTCTTCATGAAATTTAATGACTTCCTTAATCTAAAAAAAAAACTGACAGATCTGTGTGAGGGTGAAAAAAAAAAGTTAATTTCGAATTCTTTATTTAGCACTAAAAGTATGTTTCTCTATTTTTTCTTCTTTGGAAGGTTTTGCTTGAACAGAAGTGAGTGAGAAAAACACTTTCACAAAAGAAAACTTTTAAAATACAAAATTCTTCGAAAAAGAGGGCGGTTCGTATCATTAGGAACCGTATAGTCTGCAGTATGGATTGGTCTCTTCCTAGCGTAGAAACCAACGTGCACAGCAAAGCTGACTATTGATGTTTGTAATGAATCTCTCGAGCTTTGAGTTCCTTATCCTCTTCTCAAACATCAATTTAATTTGTTGGCATCAATTTGGTCATTCTATTAATTTCTCATACAATGGAGAAAAAGAAAATTTGCTTTTAGTATAATTCTGAGTTTCAATAAAATAATAAAATATTTTTATTATTTATTATTTCAATTTTTATTTATATTTTTTTTATTATTTATTAAATAGCTTATTGCTTTTATTTAATTTTTACTCGTAGTGTATTTTTTTATAACGTTGTAGTCGTAATGACATGACAATGAATACTCCTCTATTTTCTAATTGACACTTCTATATCAAGACTATTCAGTATACTTAGATTCTAAAAACCCTTATACATTTTACGAAAACTTTACTTCTACAAAGTGTCTGTGAATTAGATTACATTTTTATTTGTATTGCTTACAGTTATTATTTATGCTACTTCTTAATTTGATATCCAAAGCTTTTCCAAACTTTCTATTCTTTTAAAGTTATTTTTTAATGTTGTGAATTTTATAAATATATATAAGACGCTACACTGACCCCATATACCGTACTTAGGAAATATTTTAAGACAGAATCATACTTGTTACTCTCCGTCAATTTGACTAAATTCTCTACGAATTTATTTTATAGTGGCTGTCTTTGAACAGAAGTAATAGCGGATGGTGTTTAAATTTTGCAGATTAAAGAGAAATTCAGAATTATTTAGATTTTTATTTTTTTGTTTTACTTAATTTTTCTAAATTATTTTTCCGTGCACTTGAACTAATCCTGAAAGCAGCATTATGTCCACCGTTTCATAGTCATCTCAGACAAAAAGTCTGTCGGAACCCTCCACTGCCAATCCAAGTTTCGCCATTTGTTACAAACTGGAACCGCCTCGGTTGAATTTCTTAAGCATTTTTTTGTTGCTCCAATTAACTTGCGTTTTTATTTTATTTTCCATCAAATTCGATAACGTACCTATCATAAATCTTCTTGACGGTTAGATATTTTGAGCAGAATGGGTTTTTGTTCGAATCGTGGATCTTTGTATGGGTGCATAGATTATACTCAAACAGGATGTCACGTATAACTTCGATAACTATTTGAATAATGACAATAGCAGGTCGTTCTTCTCGGGGCATGTATTGTTCTCTTGAACGAACCACACGCAAGTTAGAACTCATTGAACTACCGTTCTAAAATGGTCAATGGCGAAGGATGGATGGTGCTAAAAATAAACACTTTTGAAAGCGATACCTTGTTGATAATAGTATAACTTCAAAACTTAGGTAACAACACCTGTTATGGAAGCATATGAGTGTGGATGATTTGGATGTGAAGTCCATACCATCAAGTAAAGCTGATAACTAACTCCTTGACAAGCATTGTATATGCTGGGCATGCTATCACAAGTCGGCTATTGGCGGAGAGAATGGGGAAAGTCACACAAAAACCTGCCATGTCACGCGCCATACACAAAAAAAAATCTTGCCTACCACAAACAAATATCGCACATATGCTGTACTGAAAGGATCCTTTACACCATTTATTTGTACATATCGGTGAGGACTTGATGGATACTTTTCACGTGCCATTTCCCCATACTCCCTTTGATTTTCTGGCACAAATATGAGCAATGTTCCTATTAACTTGAAGTTGTAGTGGATAAGCGGACTTAATAAACCTTCATGGTTAGAGAGAAACTCCGGGAGAAAGAGGGTGAAACAAAACGCTTTAGGGCTCCATTCACTTGCTCGCAACTGCTGTTTTTTTCAGAAACTCAACATAATATTAATAGCAAGTCAGTCCTTAAATTCACGGCAAATATGGTAATTTAACCCAGCCCAGGCCAGAAGGGCCGAACCTCGTTTCTATCTAGTTTTCCTTTAAGAGGAAAAGCATTGGACAGGCCGACAATGTCAACTAATTCTTACATATATATGTTTGGACATAATTGGGAATGTAAAAAACTCATCTGTACATGTGCATGTGATTTTAAAGAGAATTCCGAAGCCAACAAATTTTTGATATGTATAAGTAAATATAACGAGGACTACAATGACGAAATACAAAACAATTTTTGTATCTATGTATCAAAGTAACTAAAAGTCTAGTTCTGCGAGCATAAGAAAGATATTTAGATTTATGTGCATGCAATGGTGCAGGTAATTGTGAAACCCCAGCAAACACAACTTTCACAAATCTGAAGGTTTTCGGAAAACTGAAAAAAGAAACAAAACTTCGCTTCCGATAGTTCTTTACGATTTCGTGATGACGTAGGAAGTGCGAATATTCGTAACATTCACACAACAATGTCATACGAACTTTCGCTACGAATTCGTGAAGATTACGGAAATGCGAATTACAATTTCAAAGTCATGCTACCTTTCGTTGCGAATTCGTAAAGAAAGCGACATTTAATGCATTTTTACGGTTCTCGAAACTATAAAGTAATAGCACAATGTACAGTTAAGCACGTTCAAAATATTTTGGAATTGAAGCGCGCAGCATTATAAATTGTGATTTCTTCTAGTGCGGTTCAGTGTGTTCAAGCTTTCTTTTAAAGTTAAATAAATAAATATTAAACAAAAAAAAAACGTAAGCTTGTAAACCTTATATAAACAATTAATTTTATCTAGAAAAGTACGAGCATTTAATATTTAATGGAATTTTTGGAAGTGACAAATTTGCTAGGCACCTCTCCTGGACAGCCGCTCACAACAACATTAGCATTAAGGACTCGATTGCCGTGGAAATTCTTAAAGGTATTGAAATATTCTTCATTTTAAATACTCAGCCACTGACGTATATATATATGTATTTCAGGTTCTTGCATCCAAAACAGCATCCAAGATAAGGTTTTTTTATAGAAACCCTTATAAAGAAATATTTCAACGGTGCCAAGGATCGCTTTACAAAATCCTTAAAAAGACGGTCGGAATCGGCAGTATCTAATAGTGCAGGAAAAGAAAAAAGTAACACTGAGCCCTATGATTCTGATTACCATAAGGAAACATCTGAAGAAGACATATTTTCTGACAATGGAACCAACTTTGTGTAAAGATTGCAATGTATTCAGTGCACTGTTATTTACATGTTTTGATAACTGCAATTAAAATAACATTAAGGTTAATATAAATATTTTTGTAACTGAATTGATTGAATCTGTTATTATAAGCCGTAAACATATTTTTGAAATACTTTTGAAGTATACATATTTTTATAAAATACACTATGATTTTTACTTTGATTTTTACAGGTGGGAATTCATTTCTGGCTGCCGTTGTAACATCAATAGGCGGAAATTAAAATGCTGAACCGAAAAACTCATTTTGTTACCCTGCAACATCGAATATTTCCAACTATAGGCACTTAACAGGGGTCACATAACAACTACTTCTGCTCACGAACCGGACCCACTGTAAATAGGAAATTTGTAAAGAAAAATAGAAATTTAAAATAGTCGAAACAAAATTTCGCTGTACATCTTCTGTTTTCTGCTCCATACAAAAGGAAAAGAAATCGTTCAAAAATCTAGTAAGAGAAATTTTAAGGGTGAAATCTAATTGTAACGAATATACGGTACGTAGGTAAGAGTCTACGTAACTATGAATATATACTTTTTGTTGCAAATATTTCAGAGGTACCTAACTTGAGTAAAATCCACTCGGCATTACTTTAATATTGTTGGTATCCGGAATTGAGTTTATATTTTGGTAACTTTTCTGTATGTGTACTCGCCGGCTATTGGAGCGATTTAGCAAGACCCTGGGAGGGAAACCTATATCAATATGCTCTATCCAGAATTAAGGTCGTTCGTTCCTCTCAATTTAATTTCAGGTCAACAAATCTCTCGTTTAGACTTTATTTGTCAGGGTTCGTATTTTGATATTGTATGTCGTGACAGCAGGCGGGTTAAATTTAAGTTTAAGAGAACCTACCACACTACTTTCGGAACTCTTATCCGAGGAGTGTTGTAGCATGCCAGCTTACCACGCTGCTGCTGCGAAGTGAACTGCTGACTTGGGTCAGCAGACTGGAGTATCTGCAGAACTTACAGACTAAATTTTTTTGAAAATTCCAGAATTATCCCTGTGTTATATATTTTTGTTCCCAACACGGTGTACTTACAGCAATCGGCACTTCAGGTGTCGTAACCTTAGCAGCGCCTTATCGGTTTTGCTTTCTTTTAAAACCACACCCTTTGGGGAGGACGTCACGGGTGTACTCACTTTCACCTCTCCACCTGCCGTCTCATTGGGTTCACCACCTCAGTTTGTGTGAGGATTCTTTCAAAATTATCACAGAGTTTTTTGTTTTCTCTTACTTTTTATTCTTTTCAAATTTCTATTTTACTAACACAATTATGACAGCTTAATTTACATTTTACATGAATCCCCTTTATAGGGTTATCCACTTTTTTTCTTTATATTACTATCTATGTGCACTAGCCAGCAGCCAACCGATCCGCGCGGGCTTGCCTCGTTCAACTTTTAAAACCGACTTCCCGAGACTTAGATTTTGAAATCTTAAGTCTCCTCGTTCAGACTAGGAAAATGCTTAATTAGCATTCCTATCATGAGAAAATTATTTTTACTGGACATGTTTTATCATGCCCAGAATTATCGCGACGGACGATGGCTTGAATTGTAATTTGATATTTTCGTAAGCATCAAGCCATCGTCTTTCTTTTGGTGCATACATTGTTGCACCTACAATGTAGGTATGCAGCTCGCGACAATTAGCTGAGGAAAGCTTTCTCGGTGAAGACTTGATCGTTTCAATCTTCACCGAGTAAAATTATTGTGCCCGATATGTATGTATATATGTACATACATATCGTATTTACGACAAATCTTACTGAAGGTAAGACTTGTCGTGGGCCTTTTTATCTATTGAAACGACGGGTTGAAATTTAAAACTTTTATTTTTCCCAAGCAGTTTTGTGGAAAACTATTTTGCTATTTGTTGCGAAGGAATTTGAAGAAATTGCAGGGAGATAAGCTAACCATGTTTTAAGCATGATTAGCTTATATGTATGCCAAAATTTTATATTTATTTTATATTACCCGTTTCTGGGTAATTTGGGTATGCAACAATCGGTTTTGCAAACTAAGAGTGAAAATGTCCAATGATGTCTGTGTTGCAACTAGCATCCAAGATCAATTAAAATATATTTGATTTTTTAAATCAATCAAATATATATATGGTGCAACTCACACCCAGAAAATATTAAAAAGAAAAGAAAACATATTTTAAATATACTAGATGTTTGAAATATAATAAATATATTGTTGAAATATACTTCTAGTGGACAGAATATTGTACCAGTTCTCACAAATTGCTCGGCATAGCGGACAGGTTGCTGAACATAAACAAGATTCACCAAAAAGTTGTAAGGTGTTGCAGGTCTTACTGTATTTTTTAATACAGTATCTACCAAAGTCTCATCGAAACCCGACGTAAAAACTTCGATAATATAAGACTTAACCAACGAACACCAGAGGAAAGTGGAAGTTCTTTAAACATACTGTTGCGACCCCAAATACCAAAAGTTTGCGTCCTGGTATACATTAACCAAATTAATTTTTGTGGTCTATATAATGTCAATACCAAGAATTTTGCATCCACTTCTGTTATATCTATTGCAGGGTTTTTTTGTCGCCATATTTATGTGCAAGCTTTTTTTCTGATCACAGCTCATATCATGTACATATCTATAAGGAAAAAACACGAACAAAAGCACAATAAATATAATTTCGGTTGACCCGGCGCCAATGATGTTCGGTCATATTGACCCGAGGAAGTTTAATATGACAATATTTTTTATTCACGCTGACCGTACATTTTAACGTGCGTGTATCTGGAGATATAACCACCCCTACCCCTATTCGTACTACCGTCAGCGTTCTCAGTGCGACGTCGTCTGCGCAGTATATGCACGGGGATCGGGTCAATATGACCTAGAGTCAAAAAGAGAAAAAAAAATAAATATCAAAGTTGATTTTGCATGTGTTACTGAGGAAGCTAATAAAGGTTTGATTCATATAATACCTTGGTTCTTTATTTTATCACACATGGAAGGACCCCTTATCAAATACAGTAAAATGGTGTTCTGATAATCTAAAGCTTGCTTTCTTCTCTTCCGAACCGAATGAAATTTTCATACCTTTACTAACAAAATTATTTTAAAAAATGTATCTTAACCAAATGACTACGATTCCTCAAACAAAAATTCTCAGCTGAGTAATCATTGTAATGTCGCTGTGCCGTCATGGGATGACGTGGGCTGATGATATCGAATGTAGCGTGCCTACAGATTCAGACTCCGGCACATGCAATTATCACTCAGATGAGAGGTATTGAGCGTAAAATGGTAAGGTTACTTTGTAATCAAAACTATTTTATTATTTTGTTAAGTAAGGCATATAGGAAGTGTAGCCTTTGGAAAGGTAAGGAATCAAGCTTTAAATTACTAGAAGACTATTTTCCTGTATGGATAGTAGTTAAGGCTTTATAGCATATATAAAAACAATGTTTGGCACTTTTCCATAAGTATCAATATTGAACATTTTAGAAAACGGACTCACAACCCATACATATAGATTTCTGTTTCATGGCTTGGGAAGTATTCTCGAAGGTTTTGTTCCGTACCATCGTACAAAATTTAAGACTATATATACGCCAAAAAACACGTTTCTTGTATGGGACGGGGCTCCCTTTATTTTTTAATTTTATTTCATTTTTAGTAGGATCATTGCAAGTAGTTTTTTTTTCTCTCATCATCCTCAACACCATTGTAGGGTTATTCCCACAAAATAAAATTTTTCGCATTGGAAGATAGGCAAAAATATAGAAAAAGAGATTTTTTTGAGATAATATCAACAAATTTTTTCTTTTACTTCAAGTTAATTATTATACGGAAATTTAGAATTAAAGCCGAAGTTATGGGATATTACCAAGCTGAGAACAATAACATTCTATAATTTCAAGTTTTTTGTTGTTGTTTGTTAAACAATCAGCTATTGTAATAAATATTTCATTAACCAATACTAAATCATCAGTTAGAAAACAAATAGTATTGGGCGATTTCCATACTACATATATAAAATCTCCAGTTGACGTCTCAGCTAGGTCAGCAGTATAAATTTCTGGGATATTTTCAGGTCTTTATTGTTGCTTTGGTTTTGAATCCAGGATTAAATAGGGAACATAGATCGGCATTGAACCTTTTGATACATTTTCGGGGGCTCAACGCTGAGTTAATTCATAGTTTAGATTTAAATTAGACACGGGCACAGGGAAAAGCTACATCAATCACTCAAGGTTGAGTATACAACACGGAGTTTGGGAGAAGTATTAAATCTATTAACCCATGCAAGATGTATTATGTACTAATAAATTTTGAATTACATAAAATTTGAATTGCTATACAAACAAAAAGAGGAGTTCTTTACAACTATTACATATATCTTTTCTTTTCCTTTCATTTCAGACAAATAGCAATAAGTAGAGGTTAAAGATATAATTTAGTTCTTCTGTTTTCTTTTTTTTAATTTTTCTAACCCTAATGTGAGTGACGTGATACAAATGTACCAATCGTAAATGTTTTAACGGAAATTCATGTGGTGCAAAGGTCAAAGGTGCAATGCATCCAATTCTTCTTCAAATTAGTCAAAACAACACATTTAATCTGAAAAAAAAATACGAAAAGTTTATCAGATATATCCTACTTTTCGGTCTAAAGCTATTACCAATTATACCGAGCGATCTGGTGGATTTGTACTAATGACTGAAATGAGGACATATACATATAAAAAAAATAAGACAAAGCCAAAGGGAATAGTTCTTACATTAACGTTTATTGAATTATACTTTAATTATAAAAAAAATATATATATATAGTATACAAGAACAACATTTCACAATGGAACTTGAGTTCTGAACACAAACGGAACGATTGCCTACATTACATGTCTTCTGAGTTTTTCGGTAACTCTTTGATGATCGGCATAAATAACATGTGACATCGAGCTCTTGATGTCTGGTATTTGCCTGCGCTGCACCGGAAAAATGCAAGGTCTTTCCCAGCATACATTTAATCCCAGACTTAGTCGGGATGTGTTGGAAGACGCGACGATTTTGTGGTCGTTCGTCAATGAATGATATTGCCAGCTTTTTTCTCAGATATCTTAGGAAGATACGGCGACTATCGGTGCTTCTTACAGACATGGGGTTATTCTCGGAAAAAATTATGTAGGCTGCAACGATACACAGTAAAAAATAATTCCCTAAAGTGAGTGGCAACAATTTGTGCCACACAGGTTAGGCATTTGTCGATAAGATTAGGGAAAGCTCAAGCTTGGAAAACTAAGATTAGGTTTCTATCCCTAAAATGTAGGTAGAGTTTTCTCCCTCAAATGTGGAGAATTTTGGTTTTTTCCTCAGAATATTCCCTAAAATGTAGGGAATTTTCATACTTTTTTTATGTTTTTCCCTACCTTTTAGGGAATATTCCCTAAAATGTAGAGAGCATTCCCTAAAATATAGGGAATTTTAAATTGTTGTTTTGGTTTTTTCCCCTAAAATGTAGGGAATAGGTGCTGGCACCGCACCACTCTCCACCATAGGTGAAGGTGATAGAAGACCACCCCTTTTAAAAAACATAAGAATGAGCTGAATAGCAGAGTAAGGAAACGCACACCCACGTACGCGCACGAAAGACTCATGAGTAATTTACGGCTCATTTGCGCGTTCCATGCGTGAGTCGTTGTCACTTTATTAGCGCACTCACAATAAGAAAGCGCACACTCGCGTGCGCACACGAAATTTCTTACTGCTCATTACTCACGAGTGAGTAATTTAATAATATAAGAAAGCACACACACTCGCGTGTGCACACGAAATTTCCTACTGCTCATTACTCACAAGTGAGTAATTCAATAATATAAGAAAGCACACACTCGCGTGCGCACACGAAATTTCTCACTACTTATTTCCTACTTGTGTGACCAATTTCATTTATAAAATACTTGCATTATGTAGAAAACGTGGATAATTAATATTTTTAATGTTTATTCGCAGGATTGAAGGGTTTAATAAGGGAATTTGACAAAAAAAAATCCGTTCTTTAAGATAAGTTACAATTTAGTGGTCTGTCTACAATACTGACGAAGCTGAGAACAAAACTATCAAAAAAACTCTTTCGAATATATTAATAATAAAATTAAATTTTGATATTCTGCAATCATGTGTCTAAATTTCATTGAAAATGAGGTTGACATAGATAACATTGTAAGTTAATAAAAACAAAACACACTTTGTATACTTACACAAGAAAATTAAAAAAAATAATAATAAACTATTGGTTTTCATTACCTGCGTAAAATTATATTCTATTAATATTTTCTTGCAAACCGTCAACATCTTTTGAATATTGGAAATTATACTCATAGACGCAAGTATATTGAGCTGCTTAGCTATTGTTTGTCTGTCTCTCTCTACTCTCGCTCGCTTCTCTCACTTTCTAAGGGTCACCTATTTTAAATCAAAGTTGACTTAATAATAAGGCGAATAAATATATAAATATTAATTATCTACGTTTTCTACATCATGCAGATATTTCATAAATGAAACTGCATACACAAGTAGGAAATGAGCAATGAAAAATTTCGTGTGCGTTTTCTTCCAATGAATTACTCACTCGTGAGTAATTCCGTGTGCTCACGCGAGTGTGCGCTTTCTTATATTATTGAATTACTTACTCGTGAGTAATGAGCAGTAAGAAATTTCGTGTGCGCACGTGAGTGTGCGCTTTCTTATTGTGAATTACTCACTCATTGGCGCGTGCGATAATGCCCAAGAAAACCGCAGACGACTCACGAGTATGTGCGCTTTGATCGCACACATTTATTACTCACGTGCGCGTGGTTTCCGTACTCTGCTGAATAGCTCATTTCTTATGGTCCATACTACTAAGCAGTATGGAAGTTATATTGGTGCACTGTGCACGCTTAAACAAAATATTGAAAAGCAACATATGACTTCTTTTCAAAAACAATGTGTGAATTATATAAACGAAAATATGTTTCCATTAAAAATGCAACATAACACCTAATTTATTGAATGTTCTCTTCCTCATATCCAAAAGAGCTAACATTTTGGGAATTTTGCGTACTTTATAAGTTTTCTAGTGGCAAATACCTAAATTCATTGAATGTTCCATTGATTTTCCCTTTCTATCAGAGAAAATTACATTTATTTTTAGGAAAAAATGTGTCTTAAATTTAGGGAATAGTCCTAAAATTTTTGCAGTGTAGCTATATCTATCATATTATAAAACAAAGCTATTGCCATCGTTTTGTTTACGCTTTGTGAAAAAATGTGTGAACATTTTATTCATGTTGTCAATGCCATCTTTTACACTGTTGTAGTAGTGTATAATTTCTGGTTTACTTTTTTAGGCCACTTGTTTCGTCTGTGTAGTGCATTGTTGATAAGAGTATTACACTTTGCACTCCTGGATCAATTTCATGTTCTGTTGTTTTTTTGCCAGTATAAATTATGGCACATAATGGATAGGAATTCTTTGCAGCACTGGCCGCACATCTTGATGCCGTATTTTGCAGACTTAGATGGAATATATTATGTGAATTCTCTGCGTCCTCGAGTGCAAACCGATTGCTCCTACGTTATCTTGCGCTAGAAGTTGTAAAGTTTCTGTGGTACATTTAACCATGTCGCTCATAATCGGAGTATTTCATATTCGCTCACGAGAGTTAAGTTAAAATCTAATCTAGCTTTTTTTGCGTCAATTTTTGTTGAATTTTCTGTTTAATTATTTTTCATTCGAAACATTGTTCTTTTTTGTTTCGATTTATTATTTTATACTTTTTGACGAATTGTAGGATTATTGTTAGTTATTAAGAATATTAAATAAACATATTAAAAGCAGGTTATCTTTAATTGAACTAACTCCACCTATTTCATATTTCTTTTTTTTTATTCATTATGTTGTTTTTTGTACAGCCGTCATAGACTGTAACAGTGTGCCTGTAATGAATTTATTTTTGCTCTAAAAAAACAAACATAACAAGAAAAAAAAATTTCGCTATGCTATATATTATATAAACGCATTTATTACCATTAGTACCTCTATAAGTGAACCTAGTCTATGTATATGCCATTACTTAAATAAAATAAAACAAATAAATAAAAAAATCTGAGAGCTCAAAAGGAGAAAAAAAACAGCATTAAAGCGTTACTAATACACTTTTCCCCGATAAGATCTCCTCAAAAGCACGTTCCTGATGTATCCAGAAATAAAAGGAATATGTGGATTGAAGCGTGAACAGTGAAGACGTAAATGCAAAGCCTATTACCCATAATAAGTAGAGCATAACAAGCTTATAATTTGCTTCGTGTACGTCTAGTGAAATCTCATCGAACAGGATGATGTCGAGGTTAATTTAATATCGCATTCGTGCAAAGAATTCCCGAATCAATGCGGTACTCAGTTGCTTCAAAACAGAGAACTGCAAGCTCATCATCTCTATATTGAAATGAAATGCATTTTGCCCAGTGTGCTCCGCAATATTCATATATGTCCGTGTATATGTGTTCGTAAGGTAAGCTGATCAAGCATTGTATAGCATTAATGAGAACTGTTTTTATGTTGGAATTGCTAAAAAGAGATTGCCAGTAATTTTGAATTAAAATTTGGGTATCAGATGGGTGGTTAATGGAAAAAAAAAACAGAAGTGGACAGGTCAAAAATGTGTTTGACTTAATCAATCTGTCGATATACTTCCCGTCAAGGCTCTTGGTTAACCAAAGCTTTGTTAGAGGTCTTTATTCCTTGATGGACTTTATTTGTGCAAAAAGGAAATATGGATGCTTTCAAGAATTCAGAGGGCATCTAGAATAGGCAGAACGGGACTTATGTTCAACTACGTCAACTGCGGCGCTAATTATTGTCATATTCAACCGATTGCCATATAAGACCTCTAACGTAGAGACTGAAACGCGACTAGTAGGGTTATGGTAAGCGCTAAAGGATGCTAAAGGGTACAGACATATGATCATTCCAGGATACTTTTAGAAGTAGACAACCTTGAAAGTACAATTTCCAGGTCGTCTGTTCTTAATTTGAGATGCATGAGCTAACACAAGATGAATGGCAAACTCCATGACAAGCAATTATGACCAGCCATTGCGATGGCCATAGATTCGAGACTTGATCACAGTTTATGTTTAAAGTGGCTATTTAGAAATAAAGATTTTGTGTGTTTTTTTTATAAACTTTTGACAATAGTTAGAGAAGAATTTTCTCTCATTATTTTGACTTTCATCTTGTATTATTGCACGAATAACAGCTTTACTCTGTTCGATGGCAATGAAAATCCCAGAAAATTGTTCATCTCTGTGGTTTCTGCCGATCTATCCCGGACAGTATAATAACTATTCGTTTCACGTCCTTGGTTAGTCCAAGGCAAAATACAAAGATTGAAACGGAACACTAGTGACAGGAGTAAGTGAGGGAACATAATCGGAGAATAAAAGTAGAGCGAGACAACATATGGGGGTGTTTAGCAGTTCCAGCCGGGTACTACTCATTTGGCCGAAAGACATATGGCAAAAAGCACTTTGGTCGAAGGTCATTTCGCAAAAAAGACGATTCGCAAAAAATCGTTTTGCAAAAATTGCAGTTTCGCAAAAATGTTTCACAGAAAGACACTTAGCAAAAGGATGTTTGGCAAAGGGACATTTGGCAATGGAGTATTTAATATTTTTGCGAGCATAGTTTCTTGGAACGCTGCGCGAGCCACTCAGAGCCATCAAGACTGCCTGACTATCCGAGAGATTGGCAATGTCCTTCTTCTTGCATATCAAAGGTTAACTTCGCTGCCATCGATATGGCGAGGACTTCAGCCTAGAAGACAGTAGTTTATCTTCAAGGTGAGTACTCCATCCCAATGTCAGGTTCAGGAAAGTAGACACCCGCCCCAGCTCCCTCATTAGTGAGAGAGCCGTCGGTGAAAATGTTTAGAGCGGACCGGGGAAGGCCAAATAAGGCACTTCCCTCAGTTCTAGATTCCCTTACAGGAAAGCTCACAGAGAAGCGACGCGCAAAAGAAAGCTCAGGTACCATTGCATCACGTGGCATACTGGCCAGAGGGTTTTTTCCACACATGTCAAAGGAAAAAAGATTTTACTGCGTAAACCACTAGTACCTCTCTTATACATTCATTGTAAAAAGAAAATGTGAATTATATTAAAAGAAAATTTTACATATAACAAATAGTTGCAAGACATTTCTTACCCATTGCTACCATTTTTACACAAACACACTTTAACTCAAATTAAATTTCAGATAAACCATAGAGTAAAATAAAGCAAATTAAGTTAACACAAATTATTTGTCTCTACTGTGCGAATTAAATCATAATTCCAAATGAACACCATCCCACTGATTCTAATAAAACCAAAAGATGCAAAAATTTGTCACATGTGGGCATGAAATGAACTCAGAAGTTGAGAAATTTTGTTTTAACACTATTTAATAAGGCGGCCGTTCTTCTAGTAAATCGGCACACGAAGTTTCCGTAAGTAGAACAGATGTGACCAAAACGAAAGTTTCCTATAGAGCCGAAAAGTTTTAGTTCTCAAAGTTCTCTCACAGTTAGTCGTCGATTCAATAATTTTTAGTCAATAAATTTTAGCTGTATTTATTTTCACGTCCTCTTCAGCCTGATTACGGGGTTAGGAATTTAACTTGTCCAGACGTGAAAGTTTTAAATTACATTTAGTTCAAGTTATTTATAATAGGGTAATTGAGTTGAATACCTTTGAAATCCTGCAATTTTAATTTATTTAGTGAAGGGATTCAAGGTAAGAAAAGAATTTCGAATGAGGTCTAACGTAATGGATAGAGTCTACATCTACCAATAATGTTAACGATAATTCCATCAGAATTTTCAAAACTCCTTATGAAAAATATATTCAGAGAAATTTGCCTTGAGATTTTTACATGAGAAACCCTTTTATCTTTTATATATTTTCTAGGAATTTAGAAATTCAAATTGAATTTTTACTTCAGAATATCCTTACCCCCCCCCCCCCCCCCCATTAAAAATAAAGGATATATCTGTGAGGGCAGATGTTATAAACATGCACATCCATGTACATTCATAAATATATCTTATGAAAGGTGACTGCCAGAGTTGCTTATCTCAAGGATTTTCTTTTTGAAAATTAATATCACACACCTGGGCACATTAAGAAATTCCATCACAAGATAATCGTAATATTTATGGATGCATGTAAGAACGAGGAGGACTTTTTTTCCTAATGACTTTGAATTCTACCGACAAACAAAAAATGTCAGCTATGGCTATGGAGATGTGATTGAAGTTAGAACAACATAGAAGGCCTTTGGTAATGTAAGGAGGATTTTTGCATTTCAAGATTGTTTGTAATCTATTGTTTCCACCTTTTAAGGTTCTAAGCATAAGCAACCCAAATGAATTCTGCTTGATGCCCAACTAGGTTATGAGAGTCTCCTAAGGAAGGTAGATACAATTTCCTCCTGTATACTTTGTGTGATATTGTTCCATTTGCATGTTCTGCTGAAATTTATTTTTTTATATTTTGTTTGTATAATTTTTTTGATTTTTATTCTAAATCGGCTGGAGTTCCATAAGGATTAATTTTTGCACCGCTTTTACTTATAATATTTGTTACTTTTGTGTTGATTATGTTTCTGATTGTGTCAAGAATTATTGAATGCATTTTTATACAATTTTAAGCTAATGCTAAGCAATTGTATATTTATAGAACAATTAGTTTAGTTGAGGACGTTGTGCATTTGGAAGCTTTAGAGTCTATTATTGATAAATAGCTACTGAAACATAATCTTGGATTAAGCCAAAGTGTTCATCTATACTAAATTATAAAATATTGCTTGCTGGCAATAACTTCCCGGATGCAAAAGAATTAATAACAATAATATAAATTTCATAGATTTTGTTCATAATATAGGTGCAATGTTCAACAAGGCTTCATATGTAACCCATTATTAAGGGAGTAGTAAAGGATGGATATTAAGGCTTACATTCACTGGGACGGAAATATAATTCAATGAAATCTTTCTTGGATTTACTTTTGCTGGTACAGCGAAGGAAGTTTACATTTCTCTTTTATATAGGTCCTAAACACCAATAATATTGTCTGCATTGCTCTTATTGCCCCTCACTCACGTGAGAATGATTTTATTTATCTCCGCCAGTGTTTTGAAGATTTAGATATAGTTCCACACTATTGTGACTTAATGGTGAATTGCTTTAATGTCTGGAGAGAGACTTGCCTGCCCGAGAGAATATTGATGGTTAGACCAATTGTAGGTTTGTTAATGCAATACTAGTATACATTCTACTATATCCAATTTTTCTGTATGGAATGCACTTGGAGCTGAATCAAGGGCTTTCTCAGTCAGACTCTTATAAAATTATCTATATATGCAAACATTATTTTTTCCTGGATGGACAGTTTTTTGGAAAGCCATAATTGTAGGTTTCTTATAACCATTTAAATCACTTAGATATGAAATTTATTTTATTTGTTCAAATCGTATCTGGTGTAAGATACTCAAATGAGCAGACAGGTGTACTGATTTAAAACTGTTGCTGTTTTTGTAACCTAAGGTCATCTCCTTTTTCACCCGTAGATGGAAAATTTAGCAGGACCTTACTGGATACATCTGCATAGATACTTATGGCAGTGATAACTCTAGTTGAACTCTTAACATGCAACTTACGTCAGTCGATACACGAATCCATACGACTGAAGTTACCACGATTACGAATTACAAGTTTCGGTATTAATTGAATCTAAGTATTTCGCTTTAAAGAAATTTTTTAATTGGAAAAGAATCATTTCACATATGGTACGACAGCGGTTAAAGCCGATGTAGTATGTTTTTTATTTGCGGACAAGGCAGCAAAATTGGACGTATTGCTAAATAAAGTTGTAAATTATGCGTGTGGAAAGTGACGAAAATCAGAATTTTTTACCTCAAATATCATTAAACATTATTAACACAAAGCATCCAACAATAGCATCCAATCCAACTTATTTGAACTGTTTTATGCCATCAATCACGACTATTCTAGACATATTGAAAACTCCGCTGTCACTGTGTTTGTACACGCTAATCTCCGAAACCGCACAACCGATTTCAATGAATTTTTTTAAGTGTATTTGGTTGGTTCCAGCTTGAGATATAGTATAGTTTTGGACACGATAGATGGCGCTGTTGTCGAGACTTAAAAAAACTACCTGATAACGCGTAGATGTGGAAAGCTGAAACTTTGTACACGGCGTTTTCGTAAAAATCGAAAATACATGTTCAAAAATGGACTAAATCTCCTATTACTCCTTCATAGGTTTGCCATACAAATATTTCGTTTTTTAGTATATATTTGGACAATGTCTGATAACGAGTGCAAGTAGACAGCTGAAATTTGGTACGCAGTGTTCCCATATCAATAGCAAATAAATTAAAAAAACAGACTAAATCGGGTGTTGGTGTTGCCATACAAAATTTTGGTTTTTCACTATATATTTGGAAACTGTCTGAGAACATGTCGACGTGGAGAAAATGGACTATATCGGGCGACGCCTTTTTGGTGTTGCCATACAAAACTTTAATTTGTCAGTGTATATTGTTAAAATAATGTAAATTTAAGTTGAAAAATAGCACAAATCGGGCAACTCCTTCGTAGGGATGTCATACACAAATTTTTCACTATATATTTGGGCACTGACTGAAAACGATTGGACGTGGAGAACTAAAATTTGGTACATGGTGTGACCCCTTCTTTATGTTGCCATACCATACTTTGGTTTGTCACTATATATTTGGAAATTGTCTGAGAACGCGTCGACGTGAAGAACTCAAATTTTGTACTGTACTGATCAATCCATGATTATTTATTCTTTTAATTTGTACCAAGAATATATTGAAAAGGCAGAAGGCTGCCGAACTTACTTTCGATGGCTAAGAAGCCGCTGTTTATGATGGTATCCCTTGGTGTTATTAAATGGTAGAATATGCCAGAGTTCCTCCTATGGCAGAGTATGCCGCTCTTGTTATTTTATTTAAAGGCAGAGTATGCCAATGTAATGTGTGAGGCAGAGTATGGCGCTATTTTGTATTTAAAGGCAGAGTATACCACTTTATAATGTATGACAGAGTATGCCGCTGTTTGTAGGCAGAATATGCCAATGATAAGGATGGCAGAGTATGCCGATGTGTACTTGAGAAAGAAAAGCACTCTTTCAAGTTGAATTTAAGTCTGATTTTTATTGATTAGTCTCTGCTTATTTATGTATATTAATTGGTAACATAGGAATTACTCTTTCTTATAAATTCTAGAGGGGGGATTATTGCAGAATTGCAATACATAAAATTAAAAATCAGAAATTGTGGTGTCAGCATTTCTGTTCACACAATTTCTGAATGAATCACAATGTGTTGACATGGTAAGACAATGACCTCAGGTGTGTATATTTTCTCAATGAAGAATTGTGCTTGCATAGCAAACTTTGTTTGTTTTTAATTATTTTTCGTTTTGATTTTTGTTTATAATTCTTGACCGTGGTCATAACTTTACAGTACACGGCGTTTTCATGAAAATTGCAAATACAAGTTCAAAATGGGCAAAATCGGAAAGCTCATTTTTAGTGTAGCCATACAAAACTTTAGGTTTTCACTATATATTTGGACACTGCCTCACGCGTCGACGTAGGCAGCTTAAATTGTATACACGGGCCTTTTTTAAAAGAAATGTAAATTAATAATAATAAAAATTAATTGCCATACAAAAAATTTCGTATGAGGTATTTTCATAGAAATGGCAAATTAAATTTCAAAATTCGACTAAATCGGGTTACCTCTTCTTGGTGTTGCCATACAAGACGTTCGTTTTTCGCTATATACTTGGTCGCTGCCTGAGTACGCATCGAGGTGGAGAGCTCATATTTTGTACACGGCGTTTTCATAAAAATTGCAAATACAATTCAAAAATGGGACCAATCGGGCAAGACCTTCGCAGGGTTGCCATACAAAATGTTCGTGTTTTACTATAATTTTGGTACTGCCTGAAAACGCGTTGACGTAGAGAGGTACACTCTCCCACACATATGAATTTATGCACGCACACTCGAACCCACACACACACACATATCAAGTCATAGAGTGAAACCGTAGAGTACGGAATCGCGCCATCGAATCAGATAATAGCTTAAATATTATGCATCTCTAATCACGCCAATCCCACCCCCACCCAGCTGCGCAACCCTAACGGGCTCCCCCTAGTGTTATATATGAATGGAATCATTTATGGTTATACAGGCACGGTACATGCTATATGGGAAAAAATCCACTGATAACCTACATTCTACCCATAATGAAATACCTGTCTATCATCACTGATAACGTGTTTAAATAATTAATTGCCATCACATAAATTTAAAATTAAATAATTTTATTATATACAAAATTAGTTCGTATGATCTAGGGATAAAATTTTCGTAAAATATTAAGCGAAATTCAATTCAACTCTTAAATCTACAAAATTTCAATCAAAATTGCATTATTTTTTCTTTTAAATAAAAAATGAAACAAACAATTTCTCAAATATCCTGTGTTTGTGAAATAAATAAAATATTCCACTCCCTACCCCTCTCCCCTATAACCCAAGCTTTTATCCTAAAATAATTCAAATTGTGTGTGTTGGGCTGACATTTCCGCATTTCATTCATTTCTACTATCCCTGGGATGTCTGCTGTATTAATGTATCACTGAAGTGGAAAAGCAGAAAACATCGAACATTGCGTGAATCGTTCTCGTATCACACTAAAATGAGTTTGAAACCTAACAATCGCCTCCCAAATGTGTGGAATCAATAACGAAACTGGACGGTTGCTACTGAGCCCGTCCTGGGATAAATCAAACGAGAAGGCTTTCAGGGAGCCCATAGAGAAAATTATGCCGAGGTTATTTTTATTGACGTACGCTGTCCATCACGTACTGAAGGCCATAAAAAAGGAAATTGAACTATCAAAATGGGAAACGGTTCGACCGCTTCATATATGGCGGGCGGATGTGTGTACACCTCGACAAGGAGATGCAGGCAGGAGATTTTACAGTGTTTTTCATTTATTTTAGGGAAACCCTTTTTTTCTTCTTTTACTCAACATCCGTTTAATTTATGAATAAACGAAGAGTAAATGCGAGACAATGCAATACCAAATTTATATATTTATTATTATTATTATTATTATGCAAAAATTATTGTTTATTGCACGCCGTATATGAGTGAGCAAAAATTTGTTAAATTTCTTCCATTTTACGTTTAAACCATGGAAACAATTTATGGAAGTTATTAGTTCGGGAAATTACTTGACATCTTGTAGAAAATGTGAACCAACTGTTTCTGTATCTTCCTTTTGCAGATCTTTTCCAGAAAACTGTATTCGCTAAAAATTTGAATTCGTTACCAAATCTTGTTTATATATACAAAGAAGCACCTACATATTTGAGTAATTCCATATAAAATCGCCAAAAATTTCTCTATCGACCTCTTCTGATTTTGATGATATATTGCACATTAAGAAAATTTCATATTTCGACCTTCAGCAGGAACGAAAAAAATTTTTTGTTTACATAAATTCTAAAATATCATGCTGCAAACGGAGCAAGGAAGAACAGCAGAGACCAACCCAAAATCTGGGGCGTCGAAGACTGCATATCGGCCATCCGGCCAAGAAGCTGCGGTCGTCTTAACCTGGGCCATAAACCTCGACAGTAATACCGAGGCTCCTGAGAAAATGGAAGTAGCTGAGACAGGTTGAGAAAGTAGCCACTACTACCAGCGGGCTTAACAGGCCGGTAATTGTGACACCCTCAACCTCAGAAGTGAGCAACAAGCTCACCAGTACTGCTGGCGAGTAGGTAGTGGTTAAATAAATTAAAACCGTCCGGCAAGACCGCAGTAGTCTGAAGCTTCTATTTAAAAGGGCTAAAACCCTTAAATAAGGACCAATGGGCGGCAGCCGGGAAGGGTTCGAAAAAAGGAACGAAAAAGAGTCCTAAAAATATACATAAATATAGACATAGCTAATATAGGGAAAAAACCAACATTCTGCAACGCCATTCGCCAAGACCTGCTGGACGTATCACTCATCAGCCCAAATATGGCGGATGGCATTGCAAACTGGGATGTCTCAAGCGAGACCTCAATGTGGAACCATAACCAAAGGGAGGAAATAAGAATTTTACATCTCACTGATTGGAATTCCTACAAGGAATACATCAAAATGGGTCTAGAGGAGCTCAAAAACTTCAAATTGAGAGCCGTATGGATCTAGACCGTATCTCCTCCCATATGCATAGGCTGATGATATGCTCCTATGAACAAAGTTGTTCTTTTAAACAAAAGAAAACTACGGAAGCTGTGTCCCGGTTGATGGGGGCTACGCGAGTAGCCGGGAATAAACAGTAAGTTTGTTATTTCAAACTCATTTTTCTGATTCGAGAGTTATGCAAGATGATGCCGAAATCCCTGAAGAGCTAAGACCCGAATGCAGGCCTTCCAATAGGGTTAAAAGGCTCTCTGGCAGAATCTTTACCCCAAGGAAAGTTAAATGGGCCGTCAACTCCTTTCCCTAGTTCAACACGGGCTAGAAAAGATACTGCCAAATCTCTTTAAGACCTTTAGAGCAAGTTATACTCTAGGGCAGGGGTCGGCAACCTGCGGCTCACGAGCCACATGCGGCTATTTGGATGTGAAGCTGCGGATATTTACATTTCATACGCAAATATTATTTATTAACTTTGATTTTTGAATCTTGAAACACTTTGCGTACAGCAAAAAAACGATTCTTGATTCTTTAATTGATACTTTTCCAAACATTACTACAACTCGGAAAGCAATTTTTAATGAATGGCGTATGCTTTCTTTTCAAAAATATTTAAATTTTAACGACGATATTGAATTTGTTTGCCTAATTTAAGCATTCAGAAAACATATGATCAATCGGTGCTTGAAGATTTATGTAATTTTGGTCTGCGTATTTGAAGTTTGCCGCATAGTTCAGCTCAGATCAACCTAATAAAAAATGTCTAATACTTTACGTTGACAACCATTGATTCGAAAATTTTAGCGAAAGAACACGAATCAGAATATTTTGCTAAACTGGAAAATAGTTTTTTGGTTTTTTATTAGTTAACTGTTAGTACCCAGAAAAAGGTTATGTTTATTTATTTTGTATTTTAAAAATTTATAATGATTGTAAAATTCGATACCGTAACTCGAATAGCTGAATCTAAAATGAGCTGCATCTAAAACTGCAAGGAAAGGGAAGCCCAGCCTACGTTTTGGTAGAAGAATTCGTTTATTTTGAAGAAAAATTAATTCTTTTTGCAGAAGATATTCAGACCGGTAAATTACTTCATTTTCAATTTCTAAAGCAATATCGCGATAAAACCAGTGCAACTGTTGACACGAATTACTTCAGCGCAGTTATAAAAAAAATTAAGATGAATTTGCTGACAGATTTGAGCAATTCAAAACCAACAAAACCGCTCTAGCATTCATAGGAAATCCTCTCAACACAAATAGTAACGAAACCCACATTGACCCATTTGGAATTGATACTGGATCTGTAGAAATGCAGTTGATCCATTTAAAAAGTAAAGCTTTGTGGAGTGGAGTTGAAAAGCAAGTTGGAAGAGTTGGAGGTCCAAAAATGTATGTACTTAACGCAACAAAAGTGTACAGTTTTAAAAGAAATGCCGCGAGGTGAGGCGAGTTCCACGCATTGAATAGTCTTTCAGATTGCTACAGTGAGGTGAAGAAGTTGGCATTTGGAGTGCTGACTATCTTCGGATCGACATATTCGTGCGAGCTAGCGTTCTCTTGCATGAATATAATTAAAAATAAAGTAAGAAGCCAACTAACAAATGAAAATTTAGAGTCGTGTTTGAAACTTAAAACAACAAGTTATGAGCCATATTTATCCAAACTTTCTAAAACCATGCAAGCCAACACTCCCATTGAATTTGTTTGCTTAATTGTTTGTTATTGAAATACAAGTTAGTGTTGTAAGTAAAGGTTTATTTGTTTTAATTTTTTATTTAAATAATAAGTAATTATCTAATAATGCCATTTATATTATCTAATTTGTTGTGAAAAACACTACTTATATATGAATAAATAGATTAGTTTTTTTTATCAAAAAACTTTATTTATGCGAGTACTATTTATTGTTGGCAAGAAAAAATTGTGTGGCTCTTTAAAAACTTTGAAATTTTGTAAATTGTAATTTTTGACTAATCCGACTCAAAAGGTTGCCGACCCCTGCTCTAGGGTATATACCAGGGGTGGCCAACTATAGTAACTTTGGGAGCCACATTTTAGAAATGCATATTTTAAAGAGGCATTTATTTATCTTTGAAAACAATATACATATAAGATTATTATAATTTTAAAAGTAAAGAATTAGAACTACTGGAACTGCAAGAAGATGAAGGGTTGAAGCAAGCAAAACAGAATAGTTGTTCAACTATTGACTTTTGGAAACAGGTTCCGGAACAAAAATATCCTAAAACCAAAGATTGTGCACTCAGAATAATATCTTTTTTCGGCACTTCCTATTCTTGCGAGTCGTTGTATTCCACTCTTAAATTTATTAAAAATAAGTATAGGTCTGTTTTAACTGATAAACATTTAACTGAGCTTGTGCAAACTGCCCTAACTGATCACCAACCAAACTTTCAGCGACTAACTGCTAAAATGCACAATAACCGTAAGGCATCAACAAGCACATCTAACTTTTAAAGATTTTCTATTTTTTTTTATGTAATATTTTCTAAAATTTTGTTGTAATGAAATAAAATATTTTTTTTTAAATTAATCAGTTATAGTTTTTTTATATCAAAATTATGCACAAGAGCCACACCACACGACTCCAAGAGCCGAATGCGGCTCGCGAGCCGCGTTATGGCCACCCCTGGATATACAAAGGACGTGAAAGGAAGTTAAGGTAGCATTTATACCTAATAGGGAGGGCGTTCACCTGCATTACCCAAATCCTACCGTCCGATCAGTCTAAATTCATTTCTTCTCAAAACAATGGAGAAATTGTTAGACATTCATATTAGGAGCGGTGCACTCAAGCGGTCACCGCTGCACCCAAGCCAACATGCTTACCAAGCACGGAGGATTACCACAACTGTCCTACATAGTCTTGTCCTAGGACTAGAAAAGGCGGTAGAAGATAAAGGGACAGCCCTGTGTGCATTCCTAGATATCAAAGGAGCATTTGACAATACCTCCTTTGAAGCCATTGAGAATGCAGCTACCAAAAAAGGAATCGAACCTTCCTTGATAAAATAGATAAAAGCTATGCTTGAAAGCCGGAGAATCACAGCTAACCTGGGGGAGGACTCTATTACATAAGTGGCTGCCAAGGGATGTCACCAGGGTGGGATTCTGTCCACTCTACTATGGTCCCTGCTTGTAGATGTCCTACAGAAGCTAACCAACTCCGGCTATGACAATCAGGGATATGCGGATGACCTGGTCATTACAATTAGGGGTAAACATAATCACATAATCTCTGATCTATAGCAGAATACCCTACACATAGTTTGCAACTGGTGCCAAACAATGGAACTTCGAGCTAATCCTGGTAAGACAATAGTTGTTCCCTTAACGATAAAAAGGAAGCTTGATTTACAAGCACCATCTCTTGACGGAACGGTAGGGGAATTCTCAAAGGACATCAGACATCTAGGTATTACTTAAGATAGCAGACTAACCTAGAACTCTCACTTAAAAAGAGTACTACATAAGGCTACAGTGGCAACATGGACATGCCCCAGGCTTTTCGGCAAAACTTGGGGGTCTTAAACCGAAAGTGAGTCTGTGGTCATATACACCTATTATAAGACCACACACACATATGCCTCACTAGTTTGGTGGCCCAAAACAAAACAAACTACGGCTCAAGCTACTTTGCAAAAACTGCAATGGCTTGAATTTCTAGGAGTAACCGGTACCATGCGTTCCTGCCAAGTGATGCCTCAGAGGCTATGTTAGGGAGCAGGCCATACTTAGTGCAATTAAGCTACAAAGGGCAAACCTCCAAAGTACAAATAATTTGGTTGGCCACCTGAAAGGAGCCAAATCTCCGTTTATTGGCCCTGAGACTGTCTTTGGACACCCAAAGGCACCTCTCAGCTCAGATCAGGCTTTCGGAGGACAGAACTAAAAAGGAACACTGAGAAAATACCCCGGGGCTGAGACAAGCGAAGAAGTTTATAAAGTATTCGCAACAGAAGACAAGAGCTTTCCTCACACTCAGCAGAAAGGAACTAAGGCTCATAATGGGCCTACTTACTATGGACCGCCCACATAGATACCATCTTAAGTAGATGGGTAAGGTCGATGATGAGACCTGTCAATTCTGTATGGAAGACGATGAAACTGCTGAACTTGTCCTGTGTGACTGTGAAGCTCTGTGCCACATAAGGCTAAAATATCTAGGGAAGGCATTTCCACTGCCAGAGGATGTCGGAAAAATGTCCCCAAGAACATTATAAGTTTCATCAAAAAGCTTAAGTTCGAATGGGCGCCCTAGGGCATTTAGGGGTAATGTTACAAAAGATCTTATAGGTCGCAGCGACAATATGAGAGGCGGGAGTCCTGTCTGCATCCCCCTTATTAATAATAATAAAATAATAATAAATATCATGGAAAATCAAGGTTGGGTCCTTTATCTATGAAAATAAGAGATGATACTCCTGTTAGTTTGGATGTCTTATCTGACACCCACCCATAATTTTAAATGTTATTTTGATGTCTGAATCTCCGTCCATCTGTCAGTCCGTTCGCCTATCCGTTCCTTCCCCGATCTGTCCGTCCGGCACGTTCGTCTATCCATCCATCCGCTCTCCCGCAGGATAACTCGAAAACGAGCTTATCTAGAGATCTGAAATTTTGCATTTTTTTCAAAAAACATTAATTTAAGTTAGAAAATGAAACAAATCGGGTAACTCGTTCGTAGGGTTGCCATACAAAAATTTCGTTTTTCACTATATATTGCATAATGCATCAACGCAGAGAGCTGAAATTTTATACAATTTTGTTCCATAGAAGTATTAAATATAATTTCAAAAATGGGCTAAATCGGGCAACCCGTCCTTCGTGTTGTCATAAAAAAATTGAGGATTTTTACTACTGTGAAAACGATCAGTCCCAGACATTTTTATTGTACTGAAAAGTTCTTCAGAATACAAAATCGTATGACTTAAGTTCGCTGATCGTCAAGTCTCTTAATCCAGCGTAGAAAAAATGCTTAATTAGCATTTCCACCCTGGAAAATCGTTCTCGCTGGACATGTTTGAACATGTCCAGTATTATCGCGAAGGATCATGGCTTGTGGTGGTAATTTGACACTTCTATAAATATTGAGCCATCATCTTGCTTTGTATGTCCCCGTCATGTATGTGCATACAATATACATACGTACATACATATTGCATTTTCAACAAATCTGACTGAAGGTAAGATTGATCGTGGGGTTTAATTTTTATTTTTTTTTAATGACAAATTTTGCTGACCGAAAAATTTGTCATGAGGGTTCTATTAACAAAACGACTTATTTTGAAATTGAAACTTTTGTTTTTCCCAAGTCGTTTTGTGAGAAATTATATTTACTATTTTTTAATGACAGGAATTTGTAGAAACTGCTGATGCAATTTCTTCGCCTTTTGAAGAGATAAGCGAATCATGTCTTTTCAGAAGGTCTTTTAGAGCAGTCACGAAATCTAACCAATTTCTGTGCTCCTTTATTGCATCTAGGAGGGGCACTTTGTCGATAATTTCAGGAAGTTTCCTTATAAAAATTTCAAACTGTGTGCTCTTCTGAGATAGCTTCTTGGAATGTTTTATTTGTTCCTTTTCATACATTTCTAAGAATTGAGCAACAGGCACTTGGTTATCAGAGTTTGTAGCGAATTTATTAAGCGTATGATAATGAGTAGACTGCGTGCGTGAATTAGGAGAAATGGTTTACGTATGAATCTTAAATGTAGATGTTTCTTTAACGTTATCATTTAAATTGAATAACCGATTTATTTTAATTTTTATGATATTACGACTGAAAAAAGAATTTTGCGGATGATAGACTGCATCCCTTAAAATATCACCTAAATAATAAAGTTAAAATAATAAATTATAATTAATTCATATTGTCACATAATAATTCCAACAAAATCGTGAGAACAACATTTTCCAGACGGAGTTATCATATCGCACATATTTTTCAGCTCATCAAATTTCATCTTCATGGACACACATTCTGCTGATCCATGCAAGATGAACTACAATAAAGCACACCTTCATGTACATGCTGATGCATGCAAATAGAATGAGAATTAAATGTATTTCATAGAGAAATAAGTTAGTTAAGATTCATTTTTCAACCCGTAACAATCGTTTTTAAATAAAGTACTGTTTTAGATCGCAGCTCCGTTGTTTTATTCATTACTATATAAAAAGATAAATTAAATATATTTCTTAAGAAACTAGATACCTTTAAAAACGAATAACAGTATCACGGAAAGAAAAAATTACTGATATTAAGAAAATATTGATAAATATCAAGTAAAAAAGCTATTTATTTTGCGCCAAGTAAATTTTTATTATTTACTAGAAAACGATTCATCTTTTGATTGCTTTTATTATTATCAAGTAAATTAAACTAAATGCAAGGGGTCATATTTTCTTAATTTTAGCATTAAATTAATAAAACTGGAGATATTGAAAATTTATATTGATGTTATCTTTCCTACATTCAGAAAACCTTCATGCCAGATTCAAGCGACCTATTTACTTGACTTGAATTAAACATCTAAAGATTAATATAAAAATAAATGAAATGTCTGTAACTATCTTATTTTGCCATTAAATTGAATTTTAGTTATTCTAAAATGTATACCGTAAAACGTATAGATTAAAAAAGTAATGCTAGATATTATTTATCGTGTTAGCACACAATTGTTATATTAATTTGCTTTATACAGGTGTGCTTTTCTCAAGAATAGCTGTTTCCATATAAATAGTAATATATTTATTTAATATATATTAAAAAAACATACAGTATAAACTAACTTACAAGCATAATATATACATTTTAATATCAAAAGAATTTATTAAATAACGGTTTTTATCAAAATCGCGTTGCACTCCACACACAATATATTTAAAAAACTTAATTATTTTCTCCAAGCACCAATAAGAACAGTATAATAATAATAATTGAATTTGGATCAATTCTACATAGAAACCGGCCTCCAAATGGAAATAAATGTAATCAATTAGATTTTGAAAACAAATTTACTTGTGACTTGTTATTGTTCAAACCGCATTCACGAGCAACGCATAATAAAATTCGTTTTCAGGAACCAATTCACTGCAATTTGTTTTCAAGTGAGCAAGTATTCATCTCACACATTTTTAAATGTTTTGTAAAATGATGATTATTTCCACTGACACGTGTATATTTTTAAAAGTGTAATTGTTTGATTAAATCCCAACAGCAAAAAACCAGCATTTATTGAAATTAAGGAAATGATTCCTTAAATTTAATAAACGTTTGCTAAATTCTTTTTATTTGTATGATGTGTATTGAGTTCTAGCAAATAATGATTGATTCTAGCATTTAAGCTTAAATTTTTATCACATTTTCGTACAAAAAAAGATATTTAATAAATCATTAACTAAATTCAGAAAACTTTTTCTAAATTGTATTCGAATATAATTTGATAGTTTTTAGTAAATTAGAATAATTTTCAAAACTTCATCTTTCCCGATATTAGACAACATATTTTTATATTAAAAAAATTTTGATTAAAATGATCATTTTTAGAATTGATATTTTAAAAAAATGAATCTACCGTGTTTAATAAATCGAAGATTTAATATTAGTAAAAAATTCTTTCCGTGATTGGTCGCCAATTAGGCGATGGACAGACAACGGTATGGAGGATAGCTCACAGCAACAGGTTTCACTCTTACCATTTGACCACAGCACATTGAATTCTTTCATCGGACAACCAACTACGAATTAAATTCTGTAGTAGTATTATGGAAAATAAAATGTTCAGTTCAAGTTACTTCATAGCATAACTAACATACTTCCTTGTCTTCTGTGTATCTTGAAACATACCACCTTTCTTTTTTCGTAAGGCTACAAGGCTAGAAATTCGGGCTGCATAAAATAAGTATGACGTCTTTATTTCCCAACAAAATTTTGTATTACTTTGCACAATATTAAAAATATCTTTACAGCATGTAATTGGTCAAAATCAAAAGTTTTATTTTACGGAAGGGAGTGGGTGGAAATGCTTCCTCTTATTGTAGCCAACAGAACAAAAATATGAAATAATTGCCAAACTTAACATTCACAAAACTGGCGAAAAACAGTTTTTTTCTCTCGATTCATACAAAAGAGATAAAAACCAGAAACTTTTGCAATTAACTACGGAAAAGTTTGTCTGCAGTGATAAACTTGCTTAGATTCAATGCCGGTCTAATAAAGGGTTCACATTCAAGATTGTGCGGTAAAATTAAAGTTGGAGGAAGTTGTTCATAAGGAAATTTCCAGATATTTCCTACAAATTACTCTTCTCATGCAGCTATGCGGTTTACGACTAGGTATGTATGTATACACAGATAAACTTTGAAGCAATATAAACTTCAACTTATAGGCATACAATAAAAAAGAAATGAAGAAGAAAACGAATTTTTTTTTAACACAATAAATATAAATCGAAAGTGTCTGTCGGTGTATGATTTCCACTTAATGACTCCTCGGTTCCACAAGTAATAAGATATGTGGAATTTCAATAAATAAAATAAACTTCTTGATTTCACAACTTTAATATATTTTTTATTATTTTTATATTTTTTAAAGAAGACATTTTGTTTTACACAATTGCAAAAGTTCTTGATTGATTTTAGACAGTTAAACAAAGGCTAACTTACTTAATTTAACAATATATACATAAAAATATCGAATTTTTAGATATACATAGAACTCAACATTCTCCCGGGGCAAAAGTGATCTTATAAATGATACGCTTCAGAAATGGAAGCTCATGCGTTATGTTGATATTGTTATCGTTGCGCATTATACGAAGAGATCCCTTTTTGTTGTTAATATACTCGAACTGTTTGTGCAAATGAACACGATCGTGAATGGTTGAAGTTTTATGAATCCAAGTTTGAATGATGTAGATATGATAAAAGTTATTAAAGTGAGTAATTATTTGGACTAGTGGTGATAGATACCCAATATTTAACACAATGTGTAAAGGCGTTAGAGCTGTTAAGTCGGATGAATCTGCAGTAAGTGGACATAAAGGTAGTAAGTGAATTACCTATTATGCGTCGCAGATGAAATTTTGAAGATTTTACATCTGCCTCCCAAAAGCCGTCAAAGTGCGGCAAAGATGATGGTATAAAATGCCACTTTATACCTTCACATGCCAACTTACTTGCTATTTCATGCTTCTGTGTTTGGGTATCTCTGAAGTAAGAATAAGCTCCTATGAAATTGGTGCCACAATCAGAACGCTTGTGCCTGCGTAAACGTCTACGAGATACAAATCTACGAAAGGTAGCAATGAATGCTGATGTAATTAAGTCACTGACAGCTTCTAAATGAACTGCTTTGACCGCAGGGCAAACAAAAACAGCAATGTATCCCTTGAAGGTCGTAGATTTTTTACCCTTACTGAATTTCAGGTCGATTGGTCCACAATAGTCTATGTCGGTATGCGTGAATGGTCTACTCACGTTGATTCTTACTTTTGGAAAACTTTTGGTGGTATGCCACCAATTTTTGACGAGAAATTCGTTCACAGTTGCTGTATTTAACGGGATGAACAATCTGAGAGGTTGTTGAGTCAACCGTTGATCTGACGTAATTGTGCAAGATGATGAGGTCTTGCGTAGTTGTTCAGTCTTAAGATAAGACCATATAAGCTGGATAAGATTACTACTACTGACGTCTGTTGTGTTCCTATAGCAATGCTTGACTTTGCTACAGAAAGTTGATATGTGTAGATAATGTGATCTTGAAGTCACAGGCTTCTTATGATCAACTTGAGAGGCTTCTTATTAGAGTTCTGAAACTGATGAGTAATGGCTAGATGAATACTCTTATAGTATTTGTCTTAGTAAGATCAGGGCTCTGTACCCCTAGATGGAATAAAAGCTACAAAAATACACTAGAAATGATTGCATATATATGTTAAACAGGGCTGTCCCAATGACAGTCCAGTTGTCCTTGTTATATGTCGAGCAGTGCACAGAAAGCGTTAGGTAATATGCTCAGCTCGGTACCAGATTAAATTGAAGTGGAGCCTGATTAATTGGGCAAGTTACTTCTTCTGATAATCTTGACTGCGTGATAATTCTACCCTGTGTGCGGGTGTATAGGATCTCAGACGAGGTCTCTCACCGATATAGGTCATGGGAAGTCGGAGGTGTTAACACAGGCGCTACCTTTCTTCTGCTTCAGGTTAGAAGGCGGTGTCTAAATTGAATCCTCTGAAGGGAGACCTTGAGGAATCCTGAAAGAAATGACTTCAATTTAAAGGAACAGATTTCAGGAGTTCTGCCAGAGATTTTCTTAGATGTCTTCGTCGAAGCAAAAAAAAAATTTAATTAGATTTATTGCTAGGAAATTCTTTTTAATAAATTGTTGCTTGTTGGTAGACATTAGACATAATAATAAAACTGAAAGACTAAAGGCCGAAACACAGTGCTAGCTTTTCCAACCTCGACCTCAGTATAACTTTAAGAACCTCGACCTGATGAGCCTTGCAAACTTTTGCAGCTCACAATACGAGCTTTGACAACTTCTATATGATAGGATTTAATTGGGCTATTGGCTTGAAAATTGAAATTATTTTGTAATAATTTACTACAGCAGGAATAAATTTCCACGATAAATATGTTTGTAAAACTTTTTTTCAACAAATTTTCCGTACACTTTTTCCTGTAAACAATGCTGGCATCAATTGACTAGAAAAATTAGCTGTCAAAGCTGACAAAGTTTCAGCAGAGTAGAAAGTAGACCTACTCGAGTTCAACCTCAACCTGGCCGGCCTCACCAACTTTGCCATTGGGAGCTTGATAACCTGATCTCATATATTCTACAGAACTGTCAAAGTTGGTGAGGCCGGCCAGGATGGAAAAGCCAGCACTGTGTTTCACGCTTAATACTTTTTTGTTTTGTTTTTACATCTATTTAAGAACGCCTACCTAGCTAAACCCTCATGTCAACAGCAAGGTATTTCGCGTGGTTTTTCCACTAGTTTTTTTTACAGTGGTTACTGCGGTTGTACGGCGTCAGCCGAACTAATATGTCGCATCGCCACAAACTTCCCATTTTTTGGGTACATGTCTGGGACTTGTGACGATAACATGTAAAATGTCGAATAGTGGTCCGAGCGTCGAGAAGCCGGTATCTTTTACGAATGTCAACAGAGTAACCGAACTTCTCCATGTAAACACAAGCAATGGTAATGTTGTAGTATCAGTGAGTTAAATGGCCAGTTTTGGTAATGTCACGGGATGAACTTCATTAAAGTTAAGACCAGAGTTCTGTAGTCTTCCACCGACACGTAACACACCTTGTTGGTCTAGAAATTGATTGAGATTTGGCAATTTCCTCCTACGATCAATTGGCTTCTTTTCTTTTAATCTAGCTATTTCTTGTGAGAATGAGATATTTTGAAGAATTTTTACCCAGGAGCATAAACATTTTCCCATTCTTCTGTGGTAAGCCAATTCTGTTGAATCACTTGGCCCTTTGCTCGGGGGATTAATCTGTAACAGTAAGCTGTGACTTTAATAAGTTTCGCCAATGTAGAAAATATTTCCAAATTTTGTATGAAATCTTTTACAGTTTTGTTAAGCTATCGATCTGTATTGGGAACCTCTACAGTATTTGGCCATTCAGTCTTACCTGTACACAGCCAGTTTGGGTTCTGTCCACCATAAGCGATTCTCAACTATTTCATTGCCAAGTAGGCCTCTCGATGCAAGATCAGCAGGATTCTGATTTGAAGGCACATGATGCCATGGAACATTTCCCACAGTCTGAATAATTTAACTAGCCATGTTAGAAACAAAGGTAGTCCATTTGTTAGGGTGACCTCGAATTCATGCTAAAATTATAGATGAGTCTGTCCACATATAAGTTTCCATATTTGGTAGCTCCAGAGATGCAATTATATATTTAATAAGTCTGGCTGCTAATAGTGCCTCGCATAGCTCTAACCTAGGAATTGAAATTGACTTTATGGGTGCTACTTTCGATTTAGACATAATTACGTATTTTGCTTGTCCTTGCTCATCCATAGTTTTTAAATATACGACCGACAGCGTAGGCTTGTTGAGAAGCATCACTGAATTCATGTAACTCACACTCCTTATTATTGCTTGTTGTCTCAATCCATCGAGGAATTCGAAGTTTTTGTACGATAAGGATATGAGCTTTGATTTCTTCCCATCTGCATTTTTATATTGTAGATAGCTGCGCATCCCAATCTAATCCATGTAACCAATGCATTAAAATTTTGTTGATATGTCAGATGGGCAATCCCAATAAAATCTCTCTTTTTGTACTCGCGATAATGCGATAATCAAGGTTCAATTTGTAACTAAATGCATCTCTTGTTGGATGCCAAATTATTCCGAGAGATTTCACTCCTTGGTCTAGATTTAGATCAAAGCTGTTAAGATGTTCACGATTTTCACTAGTAATAGCCTCTATGATTCTTTCATCATTGGCAATCCATTTTCTTAACTTGAATCCACTTGATTGTAATAATGTACTTAAGTGTTTCTGTTTTGAGATAGCATCATGTATTGTATTGTCTCCAGATAAGAGGTCATTGACATAAAATTCGTCAAGAAGGGATTTCGCTGCTATAGGATAGGCCTCCTTCTCAGCATTCGCCAGCAGGTGAAGTGGTTCGAATTACGAGGAAGGGAGCGCAAGTCACTCCGAAGGTCACTTTTCTGAGGCAATAATCTTGACTTTTTCACTTGAATCTTGTCTTCAGACAATTCTTGGATAATTGTTTGTCACTGTCATTTATTTTTACCTGGCGGTACATCTTTTTTATGTCTGCTATGAAAGCAAACTTGTATCGTCGCCATCGAAGTAGAATAGCTATTAAATCATTTTGTATGCTTCGGCCTGTCAAAAAATCGTCATTTAATGAAAGTCCTCTATTAGGCTTTCTGAACGCATCGAAGACCACACGTAGTGTGTTTTCAGTGCTTTCTTTAAATACCGCGTGATGCGGAGATAGTAGCTATGATACGAGACATTTTAGTTTTCACAAACTTTTATAATTACTTTCAGTGGTTGTAACTTGATGCGTATGTCCCAATTCCATGTACTCATTGATTTTCTCTTTTAAGTGACGGATTGCTATGCAAATCTCCTTTCTAAATGAAGAACACCTGATACTGCATTAAATCTCGATGAACCTAGTACATCTTTGTGCTCTTCATCAGTAAACGTTTTATAATCTTCAGATTGTTTGTGTTTGTTGGAGATTTCACCAGATATGATCCATCCAGGCAAGCATTGTGTTTTGAGCAATGGGAACTGCATCTGGTCCACCTTTTTAAACCATTTTGTATCAGTTTGGCATACTCATCGGCTCCCAACAATAATTCCACTTTCCCAGGTTGGCAAAAAGTCGGATCAGCTAGTTTTAAACCATGAATATGGCTCCAATGACTTGTAACTATCATTGCGGATGATAAGTAGCTTGCTAATTCTTCAAAACTGAAGCTTGCAGCTTTATAGATATATGTATCTTGATTTGGAGCTACGAGATTCAGATCAACCTTTGCTTTCGGCATTCCTGCAACTAACTGTTTGATTCCACTAATTGTAGCATTGACGGGATTTTTCTGCAGATGTAAGTATTGTGCAGCACGTTCTGTAATAGAAGTGCTCGAAATATTTGACGATTTCCATATGGACCTTCTAATGTAACAAGTGCAAGTTGCACTGGAATCTGTAGGAGTTTGTTCTTCAACGCGTTGCTGATAGGATAAGGTTGCATGAAGCTTTGCAGCATTGACATTGTGGGAAACGCTTGATCCCTTTTGTAAATTTGAACAAGAGTGTGATGGCGCCTGCCGAAACGAGAGCACGAGCTCTTACTAGGGCACTGAGAATATAAGTGATCACGTCCTAAACAATTGATAGACAATCCTTGTTGCTGAATTACTTCATTTTTGTGTGTGAAACTCATCTTGAAGAACCTTGGACATTGTTGTAAAGCGTGATCTTGACCGCACTGACAACAACTTATTTTTTGTTCAGATAAAAAAGACTGATTACGCATAGGCTTGTATTTGTATTGAAAGAGACCAGGTTTGAATGCCTTTGGAATTGAGATAACTTAAGCTTCAGGCGTCCTGAAACGAGCTTCTAGAAATGATTTTAATTCGATAAATGTAGGCAGATCATGTTTGCTATCTAACTGCTGTTCCCTGATTTGTCGTGTGAATTCACTAGCTTACGTTTTCATATCTAGAATTACGAATTTTCCATGCTATTTCATAATTTGCATCGGTTATAGCAAAGTTCTTTAATAACTGTTCCGCCTCCCCAGATAAACTGGCTTTTCAATAATGTAACTTTTCAGCATCGGATAAGGAAGTTTTATTATGAATTTACGATGCGAGGTGATCTCGAAATGATGTCCAAGAGGAGTAGCTTCCTGGGAATTTTGGGAAACTAATACGTGGCAGCTTTATTGTAGAATTTCCCATTTGACTTTCGCCTTTACTTTGATCTCCTATTGAATCGGTTGCAGAGTTTTTCTAGCTTTGAAATATAAGTTAAATACAAATCTTCATATTTTTCGTAAGTGTCTTCCTCAAAATAAACTTGTTCCAATTCAGTAGGTTTCTCCAAAATTACATCAATTATGTCATCGTGTGTTTCTTTAAACTTCGTCCATAAGTCCTGCATATTTTGAATTCTGTTTTTATAATACCTCTCGGTCTGAAGGGTTTCTGGGTCCTTGCCATAATTAATTATTTGTTTTGGTAATTGCTGGTTTTCCAAATTTTGTTTTTTCACCAAACTATTCATATTTATATCAAATTAAAATAAATCACAAAATTCAGTATAGCCTAATTTCAGGTCAAAGTTTTTAATAGGAATGGACCCTCAGAATTCTTGTTTCACTGAAAAATGTTGTTCATCTTATGTTTAATCCACGCTTTCACTATTTTTTACTCGATTTATTGAAATCCGGCTCGATAGGACCAAAAATGTATGATTTCCACTTAATGACTCCTCGGTTCCACAACTAAGAAGATATGTGGAATATCAATAAATAAAATAAACTTCATGATTTCACAACTTTAATCTTTTTTATCATTATTTTTATATTTTTTAAAGAAAGGTTTTTGTTTTACACAATTGCAAAAGTTCTTGATTGATTTTTTTAGACAGTTAAACAAAGGCTAACTTATTTAATTTATCAATATATATGTAGGTATATATCGAATTTTTAGAGATAGTACTCAACAGCCGGGATGATAGTGTTGTATTGAAAGGACCTCATTGAATAATGTTATTTGAGTGAAACTTATACGCTAGTGCCATAAATTAACAAACATTTATTTTTCTATGTATTTTATAGAAACAAATAGAAAATTGAAAACAAAAAAGGTAAAATAGAAATGACAAATTTATAGGATATGGGTGTTATACGGATGCCTTAAACATGCTTGAACATGCAGTCTTATTCAATTATAGTAGTAGTATAGTACGTTGATGGATAATAATATGCGTTCAATTGGACCACGTACCTATGTTATATCGGATTCCAGGATTTAAAAAATTGAATACAAAAAAAAATAAAAATTAACTTACTGTAATACTCCGTTTCATGATTTTTTTCAGCCATATTTTCAATTTTCTCGAGTTCTGTAAAACAAAACAAAAAAATACAACAATTAATTATTAACAATCACTCAAACAGAACAGAATAATTAATTTTCTAAAAAATAAAACAAAAAAAGATTCGCGCTTGTTAAGCGGAAAAGTAATCAAAACATATAAACCAGGAGAAAGATGTTATAACTTCGAAAGATTCGAAGTTCAACAATGTATCGATAGTCGGTTTGTTGTAACACTTTCGGCAGGCCATAATTGCGATAAAACTTCACTTCGTTTTGTTGATAGCGATTGATCAAGTGAAGGTTATAAAATGTAAGTAAAATTCAAGAAATTAAATTTGTATGTTAATTTTTTTTTTCAAATTTATTAAATATAAATGATTATATTAATTACATAAATTTTAAAATATAAATATACAATTTAAAAATTTTAATCTCACTTCCAGGAATAACTCAAAGAAAATGACTTCAAAAAAGCAGTTTGCTATCATCGTTTATTATTTAAAGGAGCACCCCGAAATAGTAACAGGAGGCTTTGTCCGCATAAACATTCAGCAGAATATTCAGGATTTATGGAAGTATTTGACCAACAAATTGAATGCATAAGGGCCCATAAGGGATGAAAACGGTTGGAAGAAAGTAAGATATTTGTTATTGATTATTACTATAAGTTATAATTGCTAAGGTGTGGGCTGACTTGAAGAACAAAAATTAAAAAGAAAATGCGGAGATTCTACACCGAAAGGAGCAAAACTGGGGGAGGATTAAAAAAATATCCTTCTCCGCATTCGAGGAACGCATCATTGCTCTAACGGGGCTGACCACTTCAACTTTTGGTTTAAAAGCCGACGACTTTAGTGCAGCGAACCACAGCGAGGGCTGTCTGCGCTTGAATGCTCTCCTGAGGGCTACTAGTGCTGTCGGTATGGAAAAAGCAGACTGCTCAAGAACTGCACAGGGAAGAAGTTCGATCAGCAAAATACGATATCGGCCAACAACCTAATCGTTAATGCTAAGAGAACTTCAGGAGCAAAGGAAGGAAAACTCAAAGTTCCAGGACCACATTCTTCGTTTGATGAAGGAAGCAAATGAGATAAATACAAAGAGACTAAAAGTGGAAGAAGAATTGCTTTTATTAAAAACTAATAATAAAACAATTTATTTTAATTAAATATTCCCATAAGTTCGTTCCTAAATATGTTCCCACAACATGAAATATTTGATACATACGAGTATATATTTATATTTTTTTAAGGAAAATAAAGTGTAATTTTCAAAATAGCTTTTATTCATCTTAGATGATCTGAGTCTGAGTCAAATCATCTTCATCTCTGTACATTTGTTCCTGTGTGTCACTTTCGTCTGGTTGTTCCTCCAGTATTTCCAAACTTTTAGAAATGCAAAAATTGAGTAATGCACAATAAACATTTACAATTCGGACATCTTTTAGAGGTTCGTCCATCAATTTTCTTTCACCAAGTAGACAGCGAAAAACTCTATAACATCTTTCAATTGCATGTCTTCTTTGGGCATGGGCATTGTTGAATGTTCGCTCTTCCTCTATTGAAGTATTTTTGAAAGATGTTAATAACCATTTCTGCAATGGATATCCAGATTATCCAGGTATTTCTTTCACCATTTTCATAATCACTTTCCAGTCTCCGTTATTTAGCTAACATACACCAAATCGCAGAATCATGTGTGGATCCAGGGAAGCGAGCATTTACTGCCCAGATTCTTAAATCATTGCTGCAGATCTAAAATTTTAATTTGAGGAATCATTTCACAAAATTGAATCTTCGAAAAGTTGCAAACCAGTTGAACATTTAAGAAATGTTTACCTCTCCTGTCTACAAATAAATGTTCATTTTCAGCTGGAGCTATCATGTCAACGTGTGTTCCATCATACATCCAATAATTCCCGGAATTTTCACTTTTTCGTAAAATATTCGTTTTTGTTTTGCTTTTTTTTGTTCATTTGGGAAAGCTATCCATTTAGAACATAGCTAATTTCCTTTCCAAATCACACGTAATTTCATATGGAGTTTTGCTATGAAAATTCATAGCGAAAAAGCCAATTTGAAATTGGCTCAGTTTGCTGCTAAGTCTGCAGCTCGAGAATTGAGTGGAAAACTCTACGCAAACGAAAAATCTTTGAAAAAAGAAATATCATTGCAAGAAGATTATGTTTCTTGTAAGCAGGAACCGTATAATCGTCAGTACGGCTTGGTTTCTGCCTGCCGTATACATCAAAGCAAGCAGCCAAGCTGACCTTATAAACTAAAATTAATTTTTAAGTGTGAATTATATGAGGCGAAATACTACGTCTTTACTTGAATGTAATTTGGTCTATGGATCTGGATACCATAGACTAGTCCATTGAATGGAGCAACACATCTCTAATCGTTCTTTGGTAGGATTCAGTTGTATAAAAGTTCAACACAGCTGCCAGTTTTGAGCATAGCGGAACTTTTGTTATTCTTGATGACACATTATCAATGGTAAATTCCCCTTTAATTTCCTCCAATATTTCAGTAAAAACTGTTTACGATAAGCGAAAAGATTTTTGAAACCTGAAGATATAAAACTTGTAAGAGTTTATTGAATTCAAAAATCAATAAATCAGTACTTTTTGTTAGGTATACCTGTGGCTACGTATTCGTTTCAGACCGTGCAGCCGATAGTTGCTAAAACTGCTGTAAACGCTGTAAAGAAATTTTGAACAGAAAGTACTTTGAAACATTTTGGTTCATGACAGAAGGGAGATTAGTTAGGTAGGCGATTAATTTAAAATATTGTAAAAAACAAAAATGTAAACAGTGTTAGAAAGTTTTCATGTCAGAGACATATAAAGAATAAAAAAAGGAATTTGTAAAATTATAAAACCAAATAACTACAAAAGAATAATAAAAAATTCAAGCAAGCAAAAACCGATAACAAGAATGGATGTTTCCTTTTATATTAAATTCTATTCTAAATTTAATATTCTAGGGAATAGATAACCTTTTCTTTTATAGTTCGCACTTCAGCAATTCAGCACCATCGAACCGTCTTGACTACGACTTTGTTAACAAGATGACTCGGTACTAGAGAAGTACCATTCTGTGGACGGCGAGCACTTACCTCAGGTGGCGTCAGCACTAATTGTGCTATACCTTGTTCCATTACTAGAAGACATCTCTAACTGAAACAACTGTAGTAGCCAAACCCCTCGACTTCCATTGAGTCGACATAGCTACGATTTGAACTGCGTTACTCTATTGACGGGGTAGAAGTCAACTATACCGATACGAAATAGTTCTCCGACGGTTTGTCATAGGGACTGACCATTTCAGTTAACATAAGTAATTGTCCAACGATCTGTCATAATGCATAATGCATGATGTATCGAATGTTCTTAAACATTCCATAGAATCTTGGAAATTAGTAAAAGAACAGTAGTTTTTAACAAGGTCTTATAAAACTCAGCAGATCCTACACATAGTGATATTGACAATTCTTGTCATGCTTTAGAACACACTCTACAGCCCCAGAGTTGGTGAAAAACTCTTGGTTGCTTTTTTTCAGACTCTGAAATGCATGATATATCGAATGTACATAAAGATATCACAGAATCTTGGAAATTAGTAAAAGAAAAGTTTTAACAAGGTCTTATAAAACTCAGCAGATCCTTACACCTAGTGATATTTACAACTCTTGACATGCTTTAGAACACACTCTAAAGCACAAGAGTTGGTGAAAAAGTCTTGGGTGCTTCTAATTATTATTATTTTTAAATATTGCTTGAATTTAAAATTCTTCGCAAGGCCTTTGTACAAAAATTGGAATTTATTTCCCATTTTCAAGGAAAATATTAAAAATAAACGAATCAGTTTACGCTATAATTATTATTATTATTGAAAAATAAAAATAATGATTATTGCAGACTTTAAAAATGTAACTGACATCCAACTGCTGCACGCTTTACTTAAGCCATCGCAAAAGGCGTCAGCTACCAATTCAAGAATAAAATACAGTATTAACCCTTTCAGTACACATCTTAAACGCACAGTTAGAAAGATTTTATTAATGTTCGTTTTAGGTCATATGGGTCACACAGTAGGTTTACATGAATACTTGAAGTATACTTGAAGTATGCTTGAAATAATCAAAATATCATGAAAATGCTCATTCAATGCTAAATTTCAGCTTAAGTAATTGGAAAATTAAATTCAAGAAAAATTCAAGTCAAGTAATTGGAATTAATTCAATCAACCGCCCGACCTGAGCTTTAAGTACTGACAAAAGTACTTCACAATAATAAATTTTTACCTGCCTGTAAAGGTGTGGTGTACATGGATAGTCATGTTAGTCAAACTCCGACTCCTTCATATAAAAAATGAGGGACTATACGAGAGCTAATGAAAGGTGTTTTGAGTGAAAAAAGGATGTCTATTATGTAATAATGATTTATTTTAATTATAATTTATTTAAATATTATTTAATTTGTAATTCACTTCAATATAAAAGTATAAACATTTTTATAAAATGGCATTACAAATAACTTTTTTTCGATGATAATCGAAGAAACATTCAGAATTTCGCCGAATGCACGTTGTAAAAAAGTTGTCTGTGTATAATTTATGGCCTACCGAATCTCGTGGTAATACTCGCTTCAATAACTGGAGGGCAATAGTAGCGCTGAAGCCAAGTTTTTCCAAACCCTCCGGTTCAATTTTAGTGGTCGAGCCTTGATATGCAATCAAATCGTACGGCATTCCACTTTTACCGTATAACATATAGAGCTTTATACCATGAACATGGCTTCCGTCGCATATATTGTTTCATCTCCAGACGTGCTTTGAACGGTATAATCTGCTCATCGACACAAAGTATTTCTTACAATTGGTGCTCAAACAAACGTTTTCGAACTGCATCCATGATCGGCCGCACACGATAAAATTTATCATTATTATTAGATATCACACGTGTGTCTACAAGATGCAAATGCATACGAAGTGCATAATATCGATTGCGTGACATTGTGATCCGAAAATTTCAAAATTCCCATCATTTGAAAAATATTCATGTTCCCTTTTCACATCTGTCCTTGATTCGTCAAAACGTTCAAACAATGCATCGCTTATTCGTTCATTGCTACGAGCTTTTCGCCACTCAATACTTTTTCTATCGGCGATATTCACCAAATCATCAACTTCTGGAATCTGGATGTATTTCAACTTGCGATTCTTTTTCGTGCATTGTCTCGTTTGCAGCTGCACTCGTTGAAGTAATGGATCTCAAAATTCAAGTAGAAAAGTAGGCATTGTCAGGCACACTTACTTCACTATCTTCAATGCTTGTGTCCAACCAAAGCGCTGAGCTGGCCGATTCAAGTGTGTATGTGCCCGTGGAAACATTTTTGCTAACGCGCAATTTCAGTCGAAATCTGTTTTCAGAAATACTGACTTTGCTTCAGTATCCATTTGTAATTTCCTCCTCGGTCTCGTCACTACTTTCATCGGTTCCACTTCCAGCAATTTTCTGGCCAATTCGTTTGTGGAATTTACTTCCGGCAAAAGATTCGACAGATTCAAATTGATCGCCTTCTAATCAATCGTCCATGTCTGGCAACTCCTCAACGAGCTCCAACAGGGGCTTTTTGAGAATTTGGTAGGGGGACGAAGACCTTTTCACCTGACAACATTGGTTGTAGGTTATATACCTGGGGCAAGATGTTATAACTTCGAAAGATTCGACGTTCGACAATTTATCGATAGTCGGTATGTTGTAACACTTTCGACAGGCGATAAATGCGATAGAATATCACTGAGTTTTGCTGAGAGTGATAGTACAAGCGAAGATTAAAAATGTATGTAAAATTAAAGAAATTAGATTTAAATGTTAATTTTTTTTTAATTTATTCAATATAAATGATTTTATATGTTAATTACATATATAGATTCTTCAAACTGAAGCTATAAAACTTGTCAGAATATTTCTTGAATCCAAAAATTAATAAGGCAATACATTTTGTTAGGCATATCCATAACATAATACCGCTGCCTTAAAAATTTTCTTTTGTCCCGGTAATTAATAATTTCTTTGTCATTTTTGTTATCCTCCACAAATAAAGCCACTGCGCCTGAAAAATTCATAAATTCCAATTTTATTATTAAAATTTATCAACAACTAGAAAAAGAGTCTATAAATGTCATTTGTGCTAGGAAAAAAAATTCGGAAATAATTTCGAAACAAGCAAAAAGGCCTGTCGAACGAAAATCTTATAACATACCGCCAGATCGAAATCTTCGCTTCGATGATCGCTTTCGATGCGAAGTTATAACATGTCGCCACTGCAAAAACGAAGAACGACATGCAGTGCCTGATATGTTGGTCCGGCACTAAGCAAATTGCTGCCTATACATATATTTCATGTGATTAACCCTCGCTCGCTCAGTATTTACCTGGGTAAATATTTGGTTTTTTTGTTAGAATCAATTGGCAACACAAATTCCAAATGCCAATACATAAAACAAATAAAAAGATTTCTCTTTTGGATTTTTTATCGGGTTAAACTTAATTTTGTTCAAGAAAGAATTTATTGGGATTCTCCGGTATATAGCAAAAGCTAAAAAATGTTCTAATTTGTTATTTCATCACACAACTCATTAATTTTTGGTGACAAGTTTCAAGTCTTGGTTTGACTCATCAACAAGTCCCAAATAGCGGAAATTGGGTGATTTGAAAAACAAATGAAAAAATGAAAAAAAAGAAGAAAGAAATGAAAAGTTTGAGAAAAATAAAAAAAATTAATTTTTTTTTATTTATTAAAAAAAATGTAAAAAAAAATTTTAAAGAAGCAGATTCATTCGAAACGAATCGAACCTGTATACGCCACGTAGTGGGCTAAAAAATAAAGAAGAAAAGGAAGAAGAAGAAGCGTTTCGTGTCAACAGAAAACCTTCCACTCATCGGTGCAGCTTGGTTTTCTGCCTGCTGCAGTTATGAGTTGCTCACTTGATTCTTCTGTTCGCGTGACATATTTCTAAGTATTTCTATTGATAGAAATAATTTAAATGGCTGTAATATTACTGAAAGGATAGAGTTTACACCAAAATAGTATCAGGCTCTCAAATATCTAGTTAATGAATTAGTTTTATACTGAACCCAATTGATCCTTATAATTAAATGTGTGGTGTATCTCGGTTTTGTCACCCACAAAGGACTGGGAGTGCTTCTGACTTCGCCAGGAAGTTGCACCAGCCCCGTCGATATCAAGCCTTAGTAATCGGCTATGCACAGCTTTATTGATAATCTTCTAATTTATTCTTTAATAGAAGTTATTAGGATTTTGCACAATTAATTTAGAACTTTTATTGGTAGTCTTTCAATTTATTCTTCGATAGGAATGAATAAGATTAGCACAATTAATATAGAACTTTTATTGATAATATACTTTGAATTTATTCCTTAATAGGAACGATTAAGATTAACACAATTAATATAGAACTTTTATTGATAATATACTTTGAGTTTATTCACTATTAATATAGAACTTTTATTGGTAATATACTTTGAGTTTATTCACAATTAATATAGAACTTTTATTGATAATGTTTCAATCTATTCTTTAATAGAAGTTAACAAGATTTACTCAACTAATACAAAACTTTTACTGATAATATACTTTGAATTTATTCCTTAATAGGAATGATTAAGATTACACAGTTAACATAGAACTTTTATTGATAATATACTTTGAGTTTATTCACAATTAATATAGAACTTTTATTGATAATGTTTCAATCTATTCTTTAATAGAAGTTAACAAGATTTACTCAACTAATACAAAACTTTTACTGATAATATACTTTGAATTTATTCCTTAATAGGAATGATTAAGATTACACAGTTAACATAGAACTTTTATTGATAATATACTTTGAGTTTATTCACAATTAATATAGAACTTTTATTGATAATGTTTCAATCTATTCTTTAATAGAAGTTAACAAGATTTACTCAACTAATACAAAACTTTTACTGATAATATACTTTGAATTTATTCCTTAATAGGAATGATTAAGATTACACAGTTAACATAGAACTTTTATTGATAATATACTTTGAGTTTATTCACAATTAATATAGAACTTTTATTGATAATATACTTTGAATTTATTCTTTGAATTTATTCCTTAATAGGAATGATTAAGATCACACAATTAACATAGAATTTGAATGTATTCCTTAATAGGAATGATTAAGATCACACAATTAACGTAGAACTTTTATTGATAATGTGTCAATTTATTCTTTAATAGAAGTGATCGAGATTTACTCGATTAATACAGAACTTTTTCTGATAATATACTTTGTTAATCTAAATGGTTAAGATTTGCGCGGAACTAACCCGAAAGCTTTTTTTCTAGAATAAAGTCGCCCGCCGGTTCTTGATAGACTGCCTCGATGATCTTTTTCAGCCGCCCCTACATGCTTTTCGCTGCCAACGTTGTTTTCCACGCTTTTTTGCTGATCGAGCGATTTCGCGATAAAAATGTGTGGAGAAAAATAATCGCGCGTTGTTTTTTTGATGTTGAGAAATGTCGGGAGGAAATATCCTCTACTAAGAAATATTGTATTTCTTATCGTTGGTGGGCAAAAGGCCCCACTTCAGCATTTTTGCATGTGAGCAAACAAAGTATACAAATTGTACACTTTGTATGACGGGAAATGAAATGAAATATTTTGTTATCGGGAGTACATATTTGCACGGGTATGCAATGTACTCAGGTTGGTTAGGCGTTATGAGTGCGAACTCATAACACCATCCCCCATAGAAAAAGAAAATTCCTACGTCTGATCAGGAGTAGGGATTTTCGATGAGCACTTGCCACACAAATCAAGATGAGGAGAAAAGAGAGAAAGAGAAAAAGGATAAATTTCTATATATATAGTAGTCCGATTTTTTTTATGTAGATTTTTTCGTTCTCTTTCGCTTAATTTCTTATAGTCTAATTTCCATCGGTTTAGCAATAACTGATGAGATTGAAATTTCCAAAATATATCACCCATTTATTATTTACAAAACTTACTTATTACTTACATACTTATTAAATTGTATTATGTTTAATTATTCCTTATTATATGCTCCTGTGACAAACAAGGCGTTCAACTGGTAACTCTCCCACTTGAGACGTTCTTATAATTTTTTTGTTGTCGACCAGTGGATAAAAAGGGGGTTTACATAATTCCTTTACATAGTGGGCTGGGCCCATCCTCTTTAGAGGTTACATTTATACTTAATTCTTGTGCTGTTACACTAGTTGCGTTGCTGGATTCAGAGAATTTCCCTCTTTGTTTCATGAAATAGAAGTACGCAAAAACGAAAATCAAAACAACGACGATAATAGTGGTGTATGAAATAGAATAGTGGTGGATGTCGTGAGCATTCAGACCCTGATCTTCGATTTGCCTTATTTCCTTTATAGAGGAACTTAACCGTTGCAGTTCGTTGTCGGAGGAAAATTTCAAGAGGTGCGTTCTGGTGGTGTTAGCAATTGGGAGTTTAATAATGTTAGGAAATCTCAAAGATGTAGATAGGTTCAAGATGGGGACGTAGTAATTGTGTATTTCCGTGTTTTTAGACGAATGGGGTTGGATAGTTAGTGTATCGCCTCGCAGGTAACACTTGTCCGACAGTTCCAGTATTCCAGTACCCAGTAGGGTTTGGGGGGAAATTTTGTTAACACAGACTTCGTCTAGTGTAGTGTTCTTGGTTAGAACAAAAAGCCATTTGTTCGCTTGTGAAAGCTGGATCCAAAAGTTACCTGGGGTGGCCTTCCGTATGTGGCAAGAGTCGGGCAATTTAGTGACGTGCTTTAGAAGCTCAATTTCACAGATGTTGTTTTCCGGATGCACGCTAAATATTGGGTGCATTAGTCGGCAAAGGTAATGAAAAGCATCTCGGGTGAGGCAATTCTGAAAGTCGAAGTTATTGAGGGTATAGTAGTGTTCTCGATTATAATCAACTACTAGATAGTGGACGGATGGCTGGATGTAGACGAATTCGTTTTCATAGGTGGTTGGCATTGGGGTTACTTTATATAGTTGGTATGCCATACGATAGGGTAAGGGTATTTTGAATTCGAAAATTATTTTATTTTCACTTCTAGCTGTGCTTGTCTGGCTCAACGCGTATATGCCGAACAGGTCCTGTAGGCCGGGGGAGATTGGGAGCCTCAGGTTATCGGGGAGCTTCTGTTGTATTACTAATAGAGCGTTTCTTAATTGGTTAGGAGTCAGTATAGCGGGGTGCGGCTTGCCATGTTTCACGTCTATCATCAAATCGAGGATAGAATTTATGGTAGACTCGTATCTCATTAACGAGAGTGTTACGGCATTAATAATTGACTCTATTTGGAGCGTCATGTTGAACTGAGATTCCGAGACGAGCGTTGTGTTCATTAGTACTTCCAGATTCTTAATCCTCCCATCCAAAGACAAAAAATGCGCCCTAATTTCGTGCTGACTCCTGTTGAAAATATTAACCGTCGTGTCTATTATCGACGTATGGTTCCTCAACAGGCCGAGGAGGCGCCTTTGATCAGTTTTCACACTGTCAATCAGGTGATCGTACTTAATGGCGTCATCCTCGTCTAGAGTTCCGAAGAGCATTTTACTCAGGGAACCCACTGCGTTAAAGGGGCTGCGTCTTTGTCGAACACTAAGGGGAGACAACAAGCTTTCCTTATCCTTAATGTTATCGAAGATATTCAAAATCTGTTTTAAAGAAGCTTGGCAGAGGAGGGGGTTGTCTGCGTAAGAGGTTAACCGTTGACAAAGACTTTTGATTACGCGTACGTTACCCTCTATTAGGTTGAACTCATAATTCAGACCTCTCAGGTCAAAGTAAACGATGATATGCCACTCTTGGCTAAAAAGGCCCACATTACCTGTTTCCTCGAAGTAAATCCCTGAGTTACCTTCCAAATAAGTGACGTTTAGCCCAGTCGCGGTGCTCCATAGATTTAGTAGTTGTATAGATAATAGGAGTTTGCCCTTGTTTGACATCCTGAAAAGGGGGAGAGCTTGACTTACTCGACGTACAATTTCAAATCATTATTATGTACAATCTTAATTTTACTTCCTATCTTAATGGTGGTATTCTCGGGAGAATTCAATTCTACAACGTCGTACGGTCCGAGCCAGAGCGGCGAGAGTTTGGACCTTTTTGCATGACTCCTAAGAAAAACCTTATCTCCGAGATTAAAAGAACGCTCCACTGAACTTTTGTCGTAATAACCCTTCGATTTTTGTTTAGATTTCAGAATGGTCCGACGCGCCATTTCAAATCCATGCTGAAGACGAGCCTTTAGCTCATTAGAATAGTTATCGTAATTGTAGCAGGTTTCCGGTTCGAGCTTTAGAGAAGTAGGGATTCTCACCGGGAATCCATAAACAAGCTCGTGCGGTGTGAAGCCAGTACTAGAATGAGGGGTTGAGTTGTAGACAAAGACAGCATACGGCATCCAGGTATCCCAAGAGAGAGGGTCTTTATTAACATAATGGCGGAGGTATTCAGCCAGTGTCCTATGACTACGCTCCAACGCGCCGTTAGTCTGGGGATGGTATGGGGTAGATTGTAACTTATGAATTTTAAGCAGTTTGCAGACTTCCGTAAACAGTCGGCTAAGGAAATTAGTACCCTGGTCAGTTAGGATACAATGGGGAATTCCGTGGCGGCATATGATTTTAGTAGTGAGCTCCCTAGCGACGGTATCCGCTTCGGCATCTGGCAGGGGAATACCTTCCGAGAATTTGCTAAGATCGTCCTGGAAAGTTAAAATGAACCTATTACCATTGTAACTGGTGGGTAGTGGGCCCACGATGTCGAGAAATACCTTTTCAAAAGGTCTCCTACTCGTAGAGGTTATCTTCATTGGGATCTTTTTGTTCCGATTTACTTTATTGGCCTGACAGGAGGGACATTTCTTTATGAAGCTTATGATGTCCTTATTCATATTCTGCCAATGATAGGCCATCTTTATTCGTTTTAAGGTTCTGTGCATACCAGTATGCCCTCCTAGGGGAGAGGTGTGATAATCGCGTATTATCTGCTGGGTATCTTCCTTGTCACTCAACTCGATCACTTCGTTGAGGAAAATATTGACAGGGAGTTTTGATGTTGAAAAGACAAATGCACACATAGATTTTAGTTCCAATAAGCTGGCGTGGTCTATGGCACTAAAGGAGAGCAGCACCATTGCGAGTTCAGATGATTTAGCGTACTCAAGGTATTCCATTAGGACAGTAAGAGCGGTCCTCTTTTCGGAGGGACCCGACAATGGAAAGGGGAGCTTGACTATTAGAATTTTGTTTTTTCCAGTTTCACATATTTTTAGTCTTGCAGGAATGGTGTTTAGTTCTAGACCGGTATACAACTCGAGGCTTTTCTTCGTTTTGTCGTCGTATGGGGTTAGTATAAAAAATTTTGGAATGGGGGTTTTGAACCTTATTAAAGAACCTTTCTTCTCGTGGACGAGCGAGTAATCGGCTGTGCCTTTCTTCATGTATTCGGCGTAGGCCTCATAAATGTCGGTTGTAGAGGGAATAAAGGTAGCGATGGTGTCAGAGTTGGGTAACTCAGTGCGAGTTTCACCCTGACGGGCATGTTGTCGTGTTACTGCGTTAACAGTACTATCGACAGGAGGTATGCGACTTAGAGCGTCCGCATTGGAGTTCAGTCTTCCCGACTTATAAATTATACAATAGTCGTATTCTTCTAATCGAATACGCCATCTCATCAGTCTTGAAGTAGGGTTTTTTAGATTCATGAGCCAGGTAAGTGGCTGATGATCAGTTATAATGGTAAAACGTCGACCATATAAGTAGGGTCGGAATTGTTCAACAGCGAACACAATAGCGAGGAGCTCCTTCTCAATAGTAGAATATTTTATTTCAGTCGAATTAAGGGTTCGACTAACGTAGGAGACAGGTCTATCCTTGCCTACTTCGCCTTGCGAAAGTACAGCGCCAATAGCGAAGTTACTAGCATCGGTAGTGACCAAAAATGGTTCATCGAAGCAAGGATATTTCAGGATAGGAGCAGTGATAAGTTTAGATTTCAATGTTCTAAAGGCTTCATCGCAAAAGGCGTCCCATGTAAAGGGCACATCCTTTTTAGTGAGGTAAGTAAGGGGTTTTGCGACTTTCGCGAAGTTGTCAATGAATCTACGATAATATCCCACGAATCCTAGGAATGATTTGATATCCTTGACCCGTTTTGGGGTGGGGTAGGTCCTTACGACTTTAATCTTTTCTGGGTCGGGATGAATGCCCTTTTCGTCTATCACATGTCCTAAATAAGTGATTTGCCTTCCGAGAAAATTGCATTTGTCAGGTTGCAACTTCAGTCGATGGTGTCTCAAACGGTCAAAAACTTTAACGAGCTTGGCATTATGGTCCCTAAGACTGCACCCATGAACCACAATGTCGTCCATATACACGAAACATTCTATGCCTTGTAGTCCCGATAGGACGTTGTTCATTAACCTCTGAAATGTAGAGGGGGCATTCTTCAGTCCAAAAGGCATCCTATTGAAGTGAAAGTGTCCGTACGAAGTACTGAAGGCAGTCTTCTCTTTGTCGACTTCGTCCATCTGGATTTGATGGAACCCGTTCGCTAAGTCCAGAGAGGAAAAATATTGAGACCTACCCAGTTGGTCTAGTATATCTGTAATGTTGGGCAAGGGAAAGGAATCACCGACAGTTATGTCATTTAGCCGCCGGAAGTCTACAACCACTCGCCAGCGCTTGTTTCCTGCTGAATCGGGTTTCTTGGGAACAAGCAGCAAGGGGGAATTCCACGGGCTTGAGCTTGGGCTTATGATCTCCCGTTCCACCATTTGGGTTACCTGGTTGCCGATTTCCGTCCGTTGAGACTCCGGTAGTCGGTAGGGTTTGACGTTTACAGGGGCTTTATCGGGAAAAGTTTGAATCTTATGACGGACTGAATTAGTTACTGTAAGAAAGTCACCCTCCAAGTGAAATATATCGTTATAATCTCGACAGATTTGCAATATGCTGTCTGCCTCTTCCGAGTTACAGTGCTCTAGGTTGAGTCTCTTCTTTAACTGGTTAAGACGTTTCTCGACTTTGTTTTCCATATAAAGACTTTGGACTATAGAATAGTCATCTAAAGGTTCGGCTTCCAGTTTTAGAGTGTTTAGGTTTACGGAAACGTCTTCGTCTCTTACGTTTAGTAGTATTAGATTAGCCTTGCCATATCGGGGGCTAGAAATAGAGTTACCTAAGTACACACCAGGTATAGGTTCGTGTCTGGTTACCAAAAAGTCTTTTGTTTGCACTGTAGGTACTCGTACAATGGTTCTTGATCTAGGAGGCAGTTTTACAAAATCCAGCTCTAATTCTTCCGTGACAACACTTGTCTTGCTAGTTACACCAGGTTTAGATTCTTTGTTTTTGGCATTAGGGTTAAGATTATCTACTTCATCTTTGTTAGTAAAATCTTTTGTTGGTCCAGAGTGTTTCGAATGAGGAGTGCAGGCACCTATACAGGTCGTTAAGTCCCCATCTTGCGGAACGTCTGTCGCTTTCAGACTGGGTTTACCTACTCTTGGAATTGTGTACATTTTATCACTACAGCCGGAACCCTCTATCAGTCCAGGGTGATCCGAATGAGGAGTGCAGGCACCTATACAGGTCGTTAAGTCCTCATCTGACGAGACCCCAACCGGTTCTGACAGAAGATTCCCCCCAAAATTGTCTTCTTTGCATCTGATTATTCCCTTTTCATAGTCAATGCCACACGCGTGTTCGCGCAGAAAGTCATGTCCAAGAATTCCGTCATATTTTAGGTTTACATTACCATCAATTACATGAAATGGGTGTTCAATTAAGACGCCAAAATCGAGGACGCCAAAGGCTAGTCCCAAGGTAGACATTTTGTCACTTGAAATAGTTGTGACATTAGTTTTTTGTGAAGGATATATTAAACAGTCACCTTTAGCTAGGCTGGCTTTGTAGAGGCTTATTTCGGCTCCCGTATCTATCAGAAACGTACTGAGCCCATTTTTAGATAAGGAAAACGGTATTGTAAGGGTGAGGGCGTTTTGACTTATATTTAATTTAGCGTCTGCGATTGATTTTCGTGTATCTCGGCTTGAGTACTTATTTGATTTAGGCGTGCTGGTGTGCCGAGTTTCTTCAGCCGCCAAGATGAGTTTTCCGGGCGATGAGATTGTACACTAGTAGAGGCCCCTTTCAGCTCATCCGAAAAATGAACTAGCGTATTGCGCCGATTAGTCTGTTCTCGTGGAGCTGGTACTCTACTGACTGTATGTAATTGGTCTTGCCTTCTGGGCGATTGATCGGCTTTCCTCGCGTTGTTATACTCGCGGGATCTACATTCCTCGATGTGGTGACCCGGCCTCTTACAATATGCACAATGGGTCCTATAGTCTTCCTTCTTGACATTGTTAGGAAAGGGTGGCCGTGTCCCTTTATTGACGAAACATTGTTCGAGGGTATGTCCGCTACGCCTACAGTGGGTACAGTAGAGATTAGCGCTTGGTCGAAGATGGGGAAGATGAACGTGTTGTCCTTCAGTCTTTATTACTGGGGACTTATGGTTGTGGACAAAATTTGTATTGAGTGTGGAGGGAGAGTTCTTTTCAATGCGGGATGCTTGTTCCGTCGCATAGTTTATTGCTTCACGCAACCCGGTCTTTTGAGCTGCTTTGGTGAGGATACGGAGCTGATCGTTACGTATTCCGTCCTCGAAAGCTTGTAAGGCGAGTTTTTTGTTCTCACCAAGAAGTAGGTTCTGGAGAGTAACATCAGTGACTGAAGTAGCTGTGGCGCTATTTAAGAGGGCAAGCTGTTTGTTAACTCTCTGGGCGTACTCTTTTACGTCTTCCTTATATTGTTGGCGAGTTTTCATTAGCTCGTTTTGCAGAGTGGTACGAGATAAGACTTCAAGAAATTGGTCTTGAAGCTCCCTCTTTAACTCGCACCAACGGTGATGGGTCCCGTACTGGATGGCATCATAAGCGCGTCCAGTGAGTTTTGTCTTTATTATACTTAAAAAGACGGCCTTTTCCCCTTCGTTTCGTGAATCTACTTGGAATAGGTCACAACAAGAGAGGAAACGTTGGAGGTCGCGAGGATTTCCGTCGAATTCGGGGATAATAAGTTTCGCGTCGGAGAATGATAAATGCACACTATTAGGTGTCGAGACAGAACCACTTCCTCCAAGAGGGGGAGGAGGGGGAGGAGGAGTAGGCGGGTTATCTGGCATCCTGAGTCCCTTTTGGACAGTACGACCACTGCGTAGGGTAAATATTTTGAATTTGAAAACGATGTATCACTGGTGAGGATTAATTAGTAGTATACATGTAGTAAAGTAGGATGCTATTCTAAGGTAGGTACCTCGTCCCAGTACAGACCTCGTTTCTATTCCTTGTTATCTACGCTAGTCATACAACTGTGTAGAAGGATACAGACAGTTTAAAAATTCGTTCCTAGCTAGGTAAATTCGTGTTGGTATTCCGTACAAGCAAAAAGAAAAAACAAAAAGAACGCAGGTAATTAGGCGCAGATGTTAGAGGTCATAAGTCACTTAAACGCCCATGTTGCATAAAATTAAAACAATAACATACTAACATCTCGAATCAACCAAGAAAGCAAACGAACAGAGATCATGTATTCAGCAGTTGTAAGCCGATTAGAATGGAACGCTTCAATAAAACAATCAGTCATCACCAAATTAGCAACTATCGCCCATCATACACTTTGCAGTAATCCACCAACTCAAAACTGTTATGGCGTGGAGATGCATAAGGGCCGCAGGAAAAAAAAACGCTTTAAGTTGTTCAGTTTCCTTTGTAGTTAGATTAGGTTTAGCTCTAGAATGGTCCACTCACGATTCCACCATTATGAGAGTATTATCATGAAATAAATTGAATTGAATTGAGTTGAATTGAAATGCCCAAAAATATTTTATCAGTCGTTAGTGAGTAGGCAATGGATGTAACCGACAAAAAAAGTTAAAAAGAAAATTGGATATAAAATGTACATCCTGCCTTCGATAAAATAAAATAATTAGTGGTTTTCCGTTTCCATTAATAGAGTTTCATAAATATGCCGAGGGAAATTCTCACTTTCACAGTAATATATACAACATATGTATAAAAAAAAACACTTTATATATATCTATTTGGAACTAAATCTTTTACAGAGTATAAGTACATCCGACTTACTTGGAGTTTACCAGCCGCTGATTACCGGTTCCATCCATCGAGTTCTGCTCCATTACAGCTTGAACCTGCGTCCGTCCAATGGTCCAATATTGTGCCTTGCCTGGAGGTCCTTTCCTTCCAGGTCTTTCATAAACTATTGGTAGGATTTAAATATCCCACACCGCTGCCACCAGATTTTTATGTGGTGTATCTCGGTTTTGTCACCCACAAAGGACTGGGAGTGCTTCTGACTTCGCCAGGAAGTTGCACCAGCCCCGTCGATATCAAGCCTTAGTAATCGGCTATGCACAGCTTTATTGATAATCTTCTAATTTATTCTTTAATAGAAGTTATTAGGATTTTGCACAATTAATTTAGAACTTTTATTGGTAGTCTTTCAATTTATTCTTCGATAGGAATGAATAAGATTAGCACAATTAATATAGAACTTTTATTGATAATATACTTTGAATTTATTCCTTAATAGGAACGATTAAGATTAACACAATTAATATAGAACTTTTATTGATAATATACTTTGAGTTTATTCACTATTAATATAGAACTTTTATTGGTAATATACTTTGAGTTTATTCACAATTAATATAGAACTTTTATTGATAATGTTTCAATCTATTCTTTAATAGAAGTTAACAAGATTTACTCAACTAATACAAAACTTTTACTGATAATATACTTTGAATTTATTCCTTAATAGGAATGATTAAGATTACACAGTTAACATAGAACTTTTATTGATAATATACTTTGAGTTTATTCACAATTAATATAGAACTTTTATTGATAATGTTTCAATCTATTCTTTAATAGAAGTTAACAAGATTTACTCAACTAATACAAAACTTTTACTGATAATATACTTTGAATTTATTCCTTAATAGGAATGATTAAGATTACACAGTTAACATAGAACTTTTATTGATAATATACTTTGAGTTTATTCACAATTAATATAGAACTTTTATTGATAATGTTTCAATCTATTCTTTAATAGAAGTTAACAAGATTTACTCAACTAATACAAAACTTTTACTGATAATATACTTTGAATTTATTCCTTAATAGGAATGATTAAGATTACACAGTTAACATAGAACTTTTATTGATAATATACTTTGAGTTTATTCACAATTAATATAGAACTTTTATTGATAATATACTTTGAATTTATTCTTTGAATTTATTCCTTAATAGGAATGATTAAGATCACACAATTAACATAGAATTTGAATGTATTCCTTAATAGGAATGATTAAGATCACACAATTAACGTAGAACTTTTATTGATAATGTGTCAATTTATTCTTTAATAGAAGTGATCGAGATTTACTCGATTAATACAGAACTTTTTCTGATAATATACTTTGTTAATCTAAATGGTTAAGATTTGCGCGGAACTAACCCGAAAGCTTTTTTTCTAGAATAAAGTCGCCCGCCGGTTCTTGATAGACTGCCTCGATGATCTTTTTCAGCCGCCCCTACATGCTTTTCGCTGCCAACGTTGTTTTCCACGCTTTTTTGCTGATCGAGCGATTTCGCGATAAAAATGTGTGGAGAAAAATAATCGCGCGTTGTTTTTTTGATGTTGAGAAATGTCGGGAGGAAATATCCTCTACTAAGAAATATTGTATTTCTTATCGTTGGTGGGCAAAAGGCCCCACTTCAGCATTTTTGCATGTGAGCAAACAAAGTATACAAATTGTACACTTTGTATGACGGGAAATGAAATGAAATATTTTGTTATCGGGAGTACATATTTGCACGGGTATGCAATGTACTCAGGTTGGTTAGGCGTTATGAGTGCGAACTCATAACAAATGGATACAGTCTATCCTTTGGTCATTTACATTATGCTTTTGTACTAAATTCGGATAAGAAATGAGACTTTTTTTAGTATTAGAGATGCCGATATCCGTATATTTATTAGATTTTAGATTTATAATAAAAATTCAGGAAATGAAAAATGTATGTTTATCTAATAATTCAAAATTGCCACCATTTATAGTTGGTGCCCGAGAAAAGGACAAAGTGTATAATTAATACGTTTTAGGATACTAAATGATATAAAATTTAAATTTGCAACTTTTTTAAGTGCGTAAGATTTATGTCTTAAGCTATTTCAAGTTCTTAATATTTAAAATAATATTTTACCTTTTTTTTAAATTGAATCAGGGAATTGTTCTTTTGTAATGTTTATTTCGAATTTTATTAGTAAATATATTTTTTATGAAAAACATTAAACATACATATATTTTATTATTTAGTACTTATTTCCTCGATAAATTTATTTCTTATGAAACCACGGATTAATTAAGAATAACTATTTTTTTATTGTAGTTCGGTAAATTCGAAAACTCACGATGAAATGAATCATTTCACCAAAAACTTCGTAGTAAATTGGAATCTTGACTAGCTAATGCAATTGACTGTAATATTAAGGACCATAAATCAATTATAGACATAGGTCATATTATGCTTTCGATTAAATATTTAATTGTAATTGAATGTAGTAGTGTAGTGAGTTTTCGGATATGTACTTAAGATGACTTATACTATATCATGTTAATATAAACAGTAATTTAGTTGAACATTTATCAAACTTAGTAAATTGACCATAGACTTGGTTAAATACTTAACTGAAAAGTTGTTCCATTAATTGAAGGCTCAGTTAACAATTTACTTATAGCTAGATCAAATTAACCGTACTTAGGTTAGAAATTATGTTAAATTAACCATAATTTAGGTTGGAAATCTACCTAGTTTGTGTAAATTAACTAAGCTCGTAGTTCATATATTAACTAAAGGTTTGTTGAATCTACTAGGTTGAAAAAAATTGGTTAAAACGTAATAAACTTAACTAAAGGTTTTGGTTAGAATACAACTCATACGAAAATTGGTCGTTTTGACTAGCCAAATTAGTTGTGCAAAATATAACGAAACAAATTTGTTTGTTATAACTAAACGCTCGATAGGCTGAAAACAAACCAAGCACTTGTTAGTGTAATCTTAGTTTTTGATTATATTTACCAGTGCTTTTTTCTCAGTGTAGAGGGATTTGCTACAAATCCTTTACATTCTAGGCAGAAATAATTTATTATCGGTTTTCGAAAATGTTGATTATAAATTTCAAGTGATTTTTATTTGCGAAATATCTCGTTTGACAGAAGAAAATTAAAAAAAAATCTGTTGTGGAAGTAGGCTTACGAGAGGACAATTTCCAGCATTGAGCAAAGTGCGCCTTGCGGCAAGGCCTTGAGGCTAGCTGTTACGCTTGGTTTTGTGTTGCCTTATTTGAAAACCCCTGTTGGAATTTTCGGCAATGCCTTTGAGGTAGCCTCGAAGCCTGGATGTGTTTCTGACTGAAGTAATCAGGTGAGATTCTTGACTGAGCAGTATGTATAATTTTTTTATTTTGAGGAATTCTTATTATTATCTTTATCTATTGTCTTATTATTGAAAATTTGGAATTTATGCTCTTTGGTGCTATCTAATTATTGTTTTTGTTGGCAATATTTAAGAGTTCTCTATCCACTGAATTTGGTTCTTCTGCCAGTGAAGACTTTTAGTTACTAGGTTTGGTGTTCCTACCAGTAATCGGCACATTCACCTCATCACTGGCATTGATGTTTCTGTCATTGTAGCAGCCATGTTCTTCACAATTGCCCCCCCCCCCCGCCCCCCGCGAAAAAACACTTCAATAATCTAACTTACACAGAGCTGACCGACCATACGAAGTTACATACGAGTATTCATCTATGGTATCATAAGAATTGGTTTTGGAGCAATTCTAGCTTTTTACCTTGTTTTATACATTGTTGCCATTGTAGGTAGGTCAAATTTTATAGAGACCAAGTTTAACAGAAATCGGTTAATAAATACTAAAATTGTCGGTGTTGTATGGTGTTATAAGAGATATGATAATAATATAATAAAACACCATCTAACTATTAACACTGCGAACTAATTCTATCTCAATTATTCCAAAATTAATTCAACTCAGTAGGTATGGTGTATATATTTTTTATATCACTATTATTAAAAAAAAAAGTTCAATACTAAATTGTGCAGCATTCTAACAAGTTGTCGTGCCCGTT
>OZ005744.1:156428861-156515258 GCA_963930735.1 Dioctria linearis | reverse complement strand
TTTGTAGTTCGACAATGGGTAGTCTCCACTCAATTGCAATGATTAAGGAGACTGGCATACATTAGAAGAAGACAAACATAACGCTCTTCAGCAGAAACTTACATTCCTCTATAACAGTTTGGGAATACTCTGCAGTCGTTTCCCAGTTTAATCATCTTTGGTGTGTTCCTTGCTCGAAGAATACTGGCTGTGGATGAAAACTAATTGCGTCTGTTAGAACCTTCGGTTAGTTTAGGAGAATCTTTGATAAAATATGGAGTATGAAACCATGAACTAGAAACACAGGAACACAGCTCCTTCCGAATTCACCAGATCAGCTCAGCAGATATTTACAAATGGATGCCTCCCATATATATACAGAATCCTACTTCACGGACTTGCATAGCTTTGGTCTGCGTCACAGCTGCTCCCGTTGTTATTTTTATTAATGAACTTCGTTGCCTGCTTCTCCTATTAAAAGAAGTGTGTGAACTGACCAAATACTTTCTGTAGATTTTTCCGTCTGTCTGGAATAGGAAGGTAATTTTTGAAAGACAAGAACCGAAATACTGTCAGTTTCTGGCCTAAAGCGGAGATCAAAATTCCATAAATAGATTTTTGAGAGTATAGGTACTGTGTGTAAGTGTTTCGATCAGCAGTAGCAGGGCGATCTCATCAGGACAACAATAAACCATGAAACTGCCTGCCGTCTACACTATAGTGAACAGTTCATTGTAGTGTAGATAGCAGGCAGTTTCAGGATTCACTGTAGTGTAGACAGCAGGCAGTTTCAGGGGTGTAGACAGCAGGCAGTTTCAGGGGTGTAGACAACAGGCAGTTTCAGGGTTCACTGTAGTGTAGACAGCAGGCATTTTCAGGGTTCATTGCTGTCCTGTTGAGATCGCCATGTTACTGCGGATCGAAATACTTACACACAGTACCTATACTCTCAAAAACGTCTTTATGGATTTTTGTAGCTTCGGCCTTAGGCCAGAAACTAACAGTACTTCGGTACTTGTCTTTTAATTTTCTTTGCTCGTATGCAGAGAATTGCCTGTATACTCGTATATTCTACGGGTCTGGAAAGAGTAAAAAACTCATTACCACTTTCCACATAATCTTTTGATTTACTTCTTTCCTAGAACATCCCCTACTGGAGTTATTGTGCTTTATCTAACAAGAAAACAAGCAAATTTCATTGAGTAGGTACATGAAGCTACAAAATACATTCATAACAGGCATTAAAACTTTAAATTGTCTGTCGGTCAGCCGTTATTTTTTTTTTTTTTTTGTATTAAATAAATGTAAGTAAAAAAGTGTTCATTCATTTGACCACTAATATTCATCATCAAAAACTTTACGAGTTATTTGCACTTTTTCTGAGCCAACTCGAGTGTTATTTTGTCGAGGATATGGCTAGAACTATTATGAGTACTACAGGATGGATTTTTTTAATGAACTCCAAGTTAAATACTCAAAACATTAAATTCAAATTCATGGAACGAACTAAAATAGATTTACTTATGGAATAGAGAAATAATATCCACATATCGAATTGCATTACAGGAAGTCGAATCGAAAAATGTTGACCAACAAAAGTTAAATCAGATAATAGAATTTGAAATATGTAGCCTTTTACATAAAAAAAAAGAATGAAATTTCTTTTTATAGCCGCCTTACAAAAGCTAATATTTTCTATTTAGTTTTTTCTAAAGTAATACAATATTTGTATACAAATTACCTGTCTGTATTTATATAGAAAGAATTAATTTAATGTGAAGTACTTACCTATATAGCGGTATTCCAGCATTGTCCCGGAACCATAGAACCATATAAACATCATCTAGGGGTGCTGATATAGGGCACGGTAGTGATACCACCCTACCCTCAACTGCTTCAACATCTAACGTCTTAATTGCTGTTCAGTTAACAATAGTCATAATTATTGTAGAAACAAACAGGAAGTCGATGCACATGAAAAATAAAAGAAAATGCATTTCAATTAGTTTACTGACATTATAATTTAATTGATTTAATTTAAAACAAGAAAAGCTTAACTAATTAATCTGAGATCGACCCCTCTTAGCCCATGAACACATTTTGTATAGATAAAACCTGTTGCCATTAAAATATTAGCTGAGGAAGATTTCTCGTCTAAAAGACTGAAATTTATTGAAAATAATTTCAATAAATTTGCACATTGCAACTAAGACTAAAACTGTATTTGTAGCAGAAAAAATATTTATTTCTTAAATTAAAGGTAACGACGAACTGTAATAAATAACGTCGGCAAAAATTAAAAAAAAATGTATTGGAATGGAGATATTAGCTCGAAAGCTTGTAAAAAGTAGTAAACGTTTTTTTAAATAAAATTCCAGCTAGTGGGTATTCTCATTTATAAACGACATAGTTACCAACACTCGATAGGTATATAGGTGTATAAAACTGAAAAGGGATATTTGAGGCGTCAAGAGCAACGTTAGGTTAAGAACCAGGCCACTAGGACCATGCAAACACCGTGATCAAAATTGATCTATTGTGTTTACTACTGAAGTGTTTAGGCAAAATCTATTCTTTTAACGAACTTGATTATTGCACTTGGGGTTGGATTGTTAACCTTATTTGGAGAGATAAGTTGTTATGAACTTAGTGATAAAAGAAAACTTTAAGACACGATATGTCAATTCTTGTACGTGTATAATCACACTTGCCGTCAATTCCGATAATCGACATGGACATTTGTGATCTTCTGAAAATTTAAAATGGTGGTGGGTAGTGTAGCGATAGAAAGAGATATCATTAGTAATCATTCATCTTTAATCATCAAATTCACTTAATTTAAAATATTCAATAATTCTACGCTTAACTCAATTTTAGCACAATTTAACTTTTAATTTCTTTAATAAATGTAAAATACAAAAATTAATCTTTACTCAAATATATTTCTACTGACTGACACACGCATGCATTTTTTTATTCACTTCTTATCTATGTACATATTTTACAACAAATTTCACTCTTAACTAAATTACTGAAAATTAATCGCAATAATTGATTTTAGCCAAATCTTTATTGTTAAGACATGTCTTGCCAAAAATATCATAAAGGCATGTCTTTGGCAAAATGTCACCACAATAAAATTGCACTTCAATCTATTTATACCTAATAACTGCTGAAATGAAAAGAGTAATTTTTATTAATGTTAAAAATTCAATTTGATTAGTTAATTTGTGACCAGTAATTATACCCTTATGGCATGCAATTACCTTTGTCCCTTAACCTCAAATTGTTCAGAAAATTGAGTAAAATGATTACCTTCTTGATGATTATTAACCAATAAAATTGTCCAGAAAATACTAAATTGTTAACTTCCTTTGCCGATCCGTATAATCCACAACTTGAACTGGCAACCAATTGTAAAAACCAGAATTCTCACTTAAATTCGTAGGTAAACTTGATGAACACTTTATAAAAATTTTCTAAGTTCAGAAAATACCGATGAACTATTGATTTTAACACAAACTTTGCATATATAGTAACTTATGACCAGCTTGACATATTTTAACTAGATGACAACTCGAAAGAAAAAGAGATCGAATGAAGTAATGACACGCCTTTTATAGACAGATTTGTTTCAATTTCACTATCCATAATGTGAAATTATCAAAATATTGCCTTTTGTAAATAAATTAAGACTTTTCATTATTATTGGTATATGCCAAAATGAATTTTACATTTTTTGGCATGTTTACCATAAGGATTTAATCTTAATTTCTTGATTTTTATTAATTTTTACGAATTTCTGGTCTACTTTATCAACGCGCCATTTTTAGTTCATTCCAAATAATTCCTTTCATGACTTTTGCTGTTTTGTCTTGTTCGCACGGTACTTCTCTTTCGCACTCATTAGTGCAAATTATAATTGTAAATATCGCGAATTACGCGAATCCCGCGAAAAATACCGCGAAACGAACGCGACCATTAGAAACGCGCGAAGATTCTACCCCGGTTTAGCAAGTTAAATGTCATGGGAACATGAAGTTTCGCCGTGTTTATAAATCGAGAAATGTCAAACGCGCGCGAAGTGATTTTATTAAATTTCTTGAATTTAATAGTGTATTGTGTAGTGTTTTCTATTGTTTTCATCGAGGGATGTTATAATCTTCACGTATGTACTACCAGTTTGTGGATTTAGTGGTATTTTATGTTGTTTTCAAGGTTGGTGGACACCTGTACAGGTGAGCTTGTTTGGGTGTTTTCTCACCTGAAATGTCCACTAATCTTCAGTAAAATCTTATCAGTTACCTGATTGATAAGTTCTATGTGTTTTTTTTTATCTTGTGGCAGGTGAATTGATTGAATTGTAGTTAATTTAATCGTACTTCCCTGCATTCAATGTTATTTGTTTTGGTGTTGTTGGTATGAAAAAAAAAATAGTCTTGCATGCTGTATAGTTTTAAATTTATTTGTTCATTAGTTCATTTGTTACTTTGTTTATTAATAGTTCAAATTTTGTATTTCATTTATTTATCTTCCTTTCCTTTTTCTCGTTTTAGATCATCGAGGGATCTTTGCACCTGTGGCATACTCCAGGTGCCGGTAACTTGAGTTGCATACCTTTTATTTTTACCTTGATGAATTCCCCCTTTTTCTTTTCAGGTTCGTCGAACATAAGTGTTCAGTGATTTGCGACCTTCATGCAGTAAGCGTGGGACACTCACATTTAATATGCTTCGAGGTTTTATCTTCTTTTCGCCCAGTTGACAAATAATAAACAGCCTGAGCTTGAGCTATTTTCCTCCCAGATCAATCAGTTTGCGCGTCGGGAAAGGAGAGGGAGTGCTTCGGCTTTCTCGTACCTATTGAAATACAGGGTGCCCAGTGAGTGGGCTGGCGCTCAGAGGCTATGTAGAGGTTTAGACAAGAAAAAAAATTTATGGGTAGAGCGTGGGAGGGGCAATTAAATTTAGAAGAAAAAAAAACACCGAACGAGGTACCACTTATCCCGCGCCGTAAGTAGCTTAGTTTAGCCTCCGCAGGAGTCACTCGAACCAAACTTTTTTCAGTTTTGTACACTGGCATATATAATATGGACTGTTCGATATGCTATTTCATGCGAGTACAATTTTGTGTGTCAAAAATAGTTCTTACGGCGTCGGTGCTATGATTGAAAAAACCATTGGCGGGAAGTTGAAAAGTGATTTTAATAAAACCTTTTGAATTTCTGTTGAGTATCTATGAATATATTGCCTTTGGTAAAACACTTTTTATCACTAATTAACCCAAATAATTAATTTAAAAACATTTATTTCGACGAACCTACTTATTTATTTGTTGTTTACAGTTTTTTCTCAGTTACTTGGTGGTTAGACCAAAAGAGAACGCTATATTGAAGTAAGCCTACATTCTGCAGTGAGTTCCTATAGACATAGTCAGTCCATATTATACATGTCAGTGGTATTACATAAAAACGCTGCAAATATTTTAGAATGTTAGGAATTAAGACTAAGTTAGGGCTCTAATGTGGTAGCGAGGAAGTCTGTTTCTGGCTTGGGAATTCTTCTCGTTGGTTTTGGATCACCCAAAGTTGGGTTCCCAAATTCAAATTCTGCGAAAATCTATACACATACATCACATGCATACAATAATAATCATTGAAATAAATTTTTATTTTTTTAAGTTTGGAATAAAAAAAATTTGTATAATTTTTTAAAGTTGAATATTGTAGAAATTAAAAAAAATATAAAATATATTTTTTCAAATAATTCAATTATTCAAATATTTTTTACTTTAATTTTTTAGGTAATAATGATCAATGATTGATGATTTATTTAATCATGATTATTAATCTGATTACAAATGTATTTGATTGTGCCCAATATTAAAAGGGGGGTACTTCGCAAGGATCCAGCCCCAGAAGCTCACTTCAAGGAAGCAGCCTGTGGTTTCAAATCTGGACAGTGCTAATGCGCGGAACCCTGGAGAAGGAACCTCTGGGATAGCCAAGCATACCTCTCAATGCGAGGCCAAATCCAACAGAGGTTATATTTGGTACTCCAACGCCCAGCTAAGAATACCTCTCAACGCGAGATCATATCATAATTAAGGACTGGTTAGGAGCGTGATCTTCAACGTCGTCATGAAAGAAGAATATATGCAATTTACACGCTTCTGATGTGGTGAGTATGCCAAGCCAAATCAGAATTCCGTTCGAATTCTCTGCAATGTTTTCTTCTATATTTGCTACTCGCAATGTTTTGCGGTAGATCGATGCTCGTGAGACTGTCTGTAGTGATGTTGGTGATATTGGATAAATAATAGCAAAAGCCATCTCAGATCGATAAACTAGTTTAAGGATTGGTCTGTAATATGAGAAATATTTGTTTACTGTTCCCTTTATTTCAGGTATAAATGACTCAGACAACCGGTGAGGATGAGTTTCATACTCAATTCTACGAACATCAATTGGAAAGGATCCTTATGTTTGACTCTATGGCAGACATCGGGACCTACTCTAGCTTTATTTCTCGCGGGCAACAGATTGATTGTTGATGATGTGGATACCAAAGCCTATATAAAAATATTAAAGAGCTCTTAAGCTTAAGCAAAGGTAATCTGATTGCGCCCTGTATACGTCATACAGGTCAATAACTCTAACAAAGTTTATTCTCAAAGCGATGGAGAAAGTTGTTGACATAACTATCAGCCTAAATTACCTCTCTACAATTCCTCTTCATACCCACTAGCATGCTTGCCAAGAGATAAGCTTGTGATGAGCCTTACCACGGCATGGAGAGCTTCTTATATGAATGACGTTGTGATTGTAAGCACGGGTAACTTTCAAGGCGAGGTTGCTGAAGCCCTTTAGCAGATCCTGGAGATGGTGCAATATGGTGTTGTGAGGTTGAAATTTATGTAGTATACTTTGCAGCCGCACACAGCACTGTTCCATCGTGAAACTATGCTTCCATCATGCGAGCACGATGGGATGACAAGAGAAGAAGAGCTTCTTGCGGAATGGCCGCTGAGAACGTGTTGATTGTGTTGAGGTAGTTTTGCTGCACCATTCGCCGCGAGTAATTGTTTTAAACTCTAATTTTGCCTAAATTAAATTAAACGTACGTAACAATTTGAATTCATGAATTATAGTATTGTACAATTCGTATAACATCGAGTTCGTATTAATCAATTATCCTAAATTATATCAACTCAATCGTGACGAGGCCATGCGAATACCTTTTATTATGAAAAGACTAATAGGCGGGATAGTAGAACCTAATCTCTAAGGACAATTCTTGGTTTACAGTTCTCAAGCGAAATATCTAGAGTTATTGTTGGATTCTATCTAAGCTATTTTGTAATACGCACCTAGACATTATCGCAAAGAAACCCCGTATGTCATTCTGAGCGGCCGCAGAGAGTGCTGTGCGACGTAGGGCCTAAGCATAATCAGCTGTGCTGGAAACCCTGCTAAACCTGATACCTTTGACTGTGGTGACTCTGGTCCGTGATGCATAAGGGATGTATGTCGCAAATCTTTTCAGGAGGAATCTTGATAAAAGGCACACTACGATTGTAGAGATTATACCAATAACTAAATAAATACAACTTTATCTTCTCCGATAGGCAGACTCCAATTAGCGCTATTTTATCTTCCAAAGTGAAATCAAAACTCTTCTGGGGATGTCAAAATTCCCTTGGCAAATTCAGCAGATCCAATCGAATGAATCTGATTTGCATACCGGGATGTCCAAGCTTTCTGGCAATGGAAATGCTACTGAACTTACTATACAAGGCTCTGCTGCACTTCTGGTTGGCCAAGGGCCAATGTATAGGTTGCTTCAATGGGCCACAAAGGTGGCCATACAAAAACATACTTCAGAGACAGAATGTATTGGAGGAGCATCTTAGGACAGAACCATATCAAGAATTTCAGATACAGTATGACGGATGTTAGACTCTTAAACACTATAAACTGAGCAAGCACTATTGGCGTAGACTCTGATCTTATCTGCACTCTGCATCTGAAGGATGATGGGACTGCTTAATATGCTTTGTTTGAATGCCCGGCGATAGCTAAGTATTTTAGGAGCTAACGTTGCATATGTACCTAGCCTTAAATTTTGAACTCCGGATTTTGCTAATCATTTTGTATATGTAAATTAGTAGAATGACAGTGAACATAAATAAACAGTTTTTACTTTGCATGTGGAATTTAGCAAAATTCCATATTTTCACATAAAAAGAACTCATTAAGACTACCACGGGCAACATCAAAAGATACCTCAGGATTAATTGGACTGAGTTTACTGCACCTAGGATTGATTGTATCAGAATTACTGTCACAGGATTAAGTTACGAGGATCAAGTAACAATGATTTCTGAAGAGCATAATATATTTAATCTTCAGTTTATTGTGTAGTGAAGCCATTTTGCTGTTGTTATGAAATAATAATTAAACACACTGAAAATATATTGCAAGCTGTTCTAAGAGAAACTTCAGAAAACTTTCCTTTTATAAAAAAAAATGTTTAGTTAATTAGATTTTAATAAACTTTCATAAATGCATTATTTAATTTTTAAAAAAATGTGCATCCAACGTGAGGCACGATTTCATAAAATTATAATTTGCCTTAATTTATTACTTTATTGATTTACATAAAATGAAATGTGCGCCCAACTGTGGCATCGAACCCTCGACCCCAAGCTTAAAGCGGGAAATACAATGCGATGGTCATCAGTTCAGATTTCAATTTATTCCTATACCTGTTAATAGAATAGATTGAAATGTGAGCTGATGAGCGTTGATGACCGTTTCATTGTGCTCCCCGCAGAGTCTTACACTCTACCAAGCAGGGGCGGATCTAGCATTAAAATGAGGGGCGTCATCTTACTGCGAAATGACCATACAATTGTAAGTTAGGTACAGTACCTAACCCCTCCCCCTCCCTCCCACCCTTGAAACTAATTATTTAGCACTACGAAAGGTGTCGTGGTGGTTTGCTGGTTCGTCCAGCTCGAGTTACTTGCTGTGGAAGGAATCTGATGCTTCGTGGACTTGAGCCGGAGAAATGTAGATCATCCTAGTCGGCCGACTGTATACGGTAAAAAATGTACATAAACTTTATGTAAAATTTTTACTATAATAACGTAATATTTTACATAACCGCTATGTACGTACATGACAGTTGTGTAATTTTCTCCAAAATTTAAGTAAATTTCAAAATTCCAGTAAAATAATGAAAAATTGCATAAAATTATTATTTTTTCAATGACGAATTTGCAATTTTGCCAATTAAATGTACTTTCTATTGAATTTTACATATTTATTTGTAAAATCCAGATCTTTATTGAATTTGACACTACAGTTATGTAATTTTCAATTTCCATTACGGACTATTTCACATAATTTATGTAATTTTACATTCCCCTCTGTAAAATTTTTAACCACACTGTATTTTTCCCGTATTTTTGGGGAAATTTTCAACTGCTCTGCATTTGGTATTCATCAGTCCAATGAAAAATTACATAGAATATATAAATAGAGACCCAGAGTACGCAGTATTATTCCAGTGTGTTTTGTCTCAAACGAGCTGAACTAATTTCTCTGCGAAATTTTAGATCATGATGTACCAGAATTTCCTCATTTTTGCATCTTTACCATTATTCTGCGGCCTAACATTGATAAATGTTAATTATTTAGATATGGTTTCCATATTATCAGTACTTGATATTTATATTATGAGTTTACTTGGGCATAAATAAATGTCTTATTTTGCTTTTTCAGAAAATATAAAAAAATATTTAATCCACCTCATAAAGAAGTAGGAGAACAAAGAATGAAAAAAATTTACATCAAAAACAATAATTTTATGGCAGTTACCTACTCGTTTTTGTGATTTTGCGTATCGTATGGAACAAGATATTGGCATGTGAATGTACACGAGAAACTTTTACATATCAATTAGTTAAAATTACAAACATGAAATGACTTTTACATATTTCATGGAACAGCATTACATATGTAAATATATGTACATAAAAAACTTTTACATATCAAATAATTAAAATTACTTTCTGTTACATAAATATTATTTATTGTGATTCCGGACTTTATGGAATAATACATACCGTTCGTTTACATAAAAATTGAAAATTTTTCGCCGTATGTAATATTACATAACAAATAATTTTGCTTTACACAATAATAATAAAACGTACATTTTGTAATAGAATATTCCGCTACTAACGATGGGAACAAAATGCCAACCATTATAATGGAATTTTCAACAATTTTTTTTTATCGTGTACGTCTGATGTGATCACTAGAACTCTAAATACCTCGTTGGGGGAACTCGACACTGGGCTCTGCAACTGCCGCCGAGTATGTACTTTCAAAACTCCTTTGGGAAAGGCACTCTGAGTTGGGTGTAAGTTGTAAGTTCTCGACGAGTGACGTGTTGTTCTGAGACTGGCTTGAGTCCTCCATTTCCCTGAAGCAGGGCTCCAGCCGATTAACCGAAACTTTCGCCTACCTGTTGGCTATCAGAGTGTAAAACTGTTTCGATCTTTTGATAACTTGATAGGGGTCCTTATAAGGGGCTTGTAAAGACACGTACTGCATCGGTTCTTAAGAAAACGTCTGTACAATTTGAAAGTTTTGAAGCAAATCTTCAGACAGGCATAAACCTTCTCGGTAAACTAACTCCGTCGGAATTGTTAAAAATTCCTCCCAGAACACTGTCCTAAGGCCTAACAATACGAATGGTAATATTTTTTATCAAGTCCTACTTCTGTTGGTCACAATAGCAGCTTTCAGCCTCCTATGATATCGTTCTAAGAACAGGTCTGCTTGAGGATGAGATGCGGTAATTCGGCTTAGAGTAAACCTAACAATTTAGAGAGCTCAACATAAAGTACTGACTCAAATTGAGCCTCGGGCCAACACGAGAATCTATCAATGACGATGAGACAATACCTGAAACTATTAGAGGCTGGGAGGTGATCGACAATATCAATATGAATGTCCTTGAACCTACTAGAACTTAGTTGGAAAGGTTTTCTTGAGTGGAAAGTGATTTAGCATTGCTGACATGCACGTACCCAGTAATTAAGATTCTTATTCATTGAAGACCAAGAATGTGTGGAGTTTACCAATTTGGTTAGTGGCATGGATACTTGGGTGCGATAGATTGTGTACCGCGTTAAAAGGTTGATTACCATTTTGCCGAAAGTAGATTTTTTTACCAGTATACCAGAAATGAGATACTTTCCAAATTTATACAATGAATTTTGAAGGAGAGTTTGTAGCGCAGGAATTCAGGACCATTAATTTGTTCGTCGGGTTTTAACCCATGGGGCTAACTCTGAAGAAGAATTAGGGAATGATAATAGTGTTACCTCAGCTAACTGCTTTTCTACCAATTTGAAAGCCTTGACTGCTTCTTCTCAGCTTATTTTTTTCTTATCATCTTTTTTGGAGTCTCTTGAAGAGTTGTTTAAGAGTAGTTAATGCTCTGCCGCATGTGGTAAAAAATGGCTATAGTGGTTAATACTGGCGAGAAAACGTCGTGAAATCCTTCACTGTATCGGGTAGATTGCAATTTGCAATAGCTTTCGCTCTTTCGGCTGGCGGATTATTGCCGTCTGGGATGATTAAGTGGCCTAAAAAATTTACCTCAGAAAACGGAAACTTGTCCACGTTGAAAATAAGTCCAAAAGATTCCGCATTGCAAAGCCAAAATCCCAAACCTTGCATCTCTGTAAATGGTAGCAAAATTTATATATAAAAAACAAGCAATTATCACTTTTTGTAGTTGCCAGCAGCAAAAGTTCACCAACTTCGTTCGATTTATTGTAAGCATTCGTTCTTCAAAAACTTCTAAGAGATTGGACCAAAATCTTTCAAGAGCTAAAAAAAACAGCAAACCTTGCCTACAAGAAACAAAATTTGCAAACAAAATTAAGCATAATTTTTGGTCCGGTTTGAAGTTACCTGTAGTTTAGAAATTTAAGACTTTTTAAAACTCAGTGTGCCATCAAAGTTCTCGTAAAATCTAAGCAATCTTTGTTTGCTTATTCTTTGAACGAACTTAGGCACACAAAGAGCATTACTCATAAGCTACCACCTATTTTATTATGTTTTAATCTGAGACCAATATACAAAACTTGTTCCATATGCTTGCATCAATTTTAATGACACAGCTCCATCCTTATGGATATATATATGTCAGTTGGTTAGACACATTAACATGCGTCAACTTACCATACAAATTTTGAGATAAGGATTGAATTGAAACTTATAAAATTTTATATTAAACTATGGGGAGTCCGTCGGCGTTGGCCGGCAATAATATATATACCTAGATGGCTGGGAGTGGGATTGGGATTGGGGTGGTTAGAGATCCCAAGTAACAATTTTTCCAATTTTTGGTGACTGAAGGTGATGGGTAGTTTTATTAGGGGTATATAATGGTTACCCGGTTATATAAGAATTTCAGTGGTTATATAAGAGTTTTATAATATTACCAATTGGAGATGTAGTTATGTTAGAGTTTTTTAGGTTACTAATGGTTATCGTGGAACTAAGTTACTAAAGGTTTTATAAGTTGGTGATGGAAATGTTTCAATCACCGGTCTATATAACTTAGAGTAACCATTACTAGAAGGTATATAAGAAAGTTTTATAATTGTTTTGATCAGCACGTTATAAACTTATTGGTAATAAGTGTTTATTGCGGTATCCGTAGTTACCCTTATATAACTCGACAACTTTTAGTAATTTAGGTGACTTTAATAAAAATTGGGAACTTTCGGTAATACATATAACCACTATAAAATATCGTAAAATTTTTTGGTGGCCCTTTAGTAACTACGGTGATCGTAATAAAAACAAATTACTTTTAGTGTCGAATGGAGCCATTATAAAACTGTTTTTATTTATATAACATAATATAACCAAAGGGTATATCAGAACACTGTCTGTTTTTTGTGACTATAATTAAGATATAAAACATTACCAAAGGTTACATATTATGTCCATTACAGATAAAAAAGAAAATGTCGGTTAAGCCAATTTTTTAAATTGCAGATATATGGCTTCCGTTTTATTTTTATATGAAGAAAATACATCTTTTTATGTACATAACATTTCTAAATTATGTTATGTAATTTTTATGAATTAATATCACTTAAGAGAAATTTATAAATTTTGTCATATTTAATTAAAATTATTAAAATTATTTATTTATTTTATTTTTGGAGGTGTCTGTATTTTTTAGAAGTATCTATGATGATATTCACAGTAAAATTTTAATTGAGGGTGAATTTCACCACATATATGCCGAAAAATTGTACTTCTAAAATGTAGAAATATTAAACCCTTATATTATAAAAATACAATAAAAAAAAATCGAAATTCTATGTCAAGATAGGTTTCGTAAATATTTGCATATTATTGTTTTATAAAGGTAACGGAAAATAATTTCCCTAACATTTCAATCACTGAAAGTAATCCATCTGAGGGTTCCAAGCGTTGTGGAAACGTTAACATCACCATTATAAACAAAGTTTATAAAGGTAACCGAAACATTACCGCAACCACTGCTCTGACTAAAATAAATTAATCGAGAGCACCTTGGGTTATATAAGGGTTATATAAGAAGTTATATTAAGGTAACCAGAATATTTTGGTTACTCATTTTATAAAACTTTTAGTTATATAACGTTACCTAAATCAATTCAGGGTAACCTTTATATAATCCTCCATTTAAGCTCTATAAGGGGTTTATAGTGGTTACAAAGACGTTTCGAGTACCAGTCTATATAACTCAAGTTATATAATTTGGTAATGGAAACTTTACGGTTACTACTATATAAAAAAAATTGTTTCTTGGGATGCATAATATCTAAGTTATTATCTGACTCAATCACGCGATTCTGTACTCTACGTCTGGATGTGTGTTGGCGTGTGAATGTGTGCATACATTCATATGTGTGGGAGAGTGCAGCTCTACGTCAACGCGTTTTCATGCAGTGCCAAAATATATAGTAAAAATCGAAATTTTTGTATGGCAACCATACGAGGATTTGCCCGACTGGTCCCATTTTCGAACTGGTGTTGGAATTTTTATGAAAACGCCGCGTACAGTATATGAGTTCACCACCTCGATTTGTTCTCAGGCAGCTACCAAGTATATAGTGAAAAAAGAATGTTTTGTACGGCCACACCAAGGAGGGGTTATCCGATTTAGTCGATTTTTAACATTTTATTTTATATGGTAACCCTACGAAGGAGTTCCCAGATTGGTCACATTTTCGAACTTAATTTACATTTTTTTTTTAAAAAGGTCCGTGTTCAAAATTTCAGCTCTCTACGTCGACGCGTGAGGCAGTGTCCAAATATATAGGGACAACCGTAAAACAACAAAAAGGGGCTGCCCGATTTGGCCAATTTTGAACTTGTATTTGCAATTTTCATGCAAACGCCGTGTACAAAATTTTAGTTCTCCACGTCGACGCGTTCTTAGGCAGTGCTCAAATATCTAGTGAAAAACGAAATTTGGGTAAGCAACCCCACGAAGGAGTTGCCCGATTTCTGCCATTTGTATACCCTAGATGAAATCTATAGGGTATACTCAGTTTGTCATTTCGTTTGTAATACCTCGAAATAATGATGGTAGAGCAAAATGGATTGGACAGCCCACGAATAATATTAAAAGATATTTTGATTTTTGCATGTCCGTCCGTGCGTCCGTGCGCACGATAACTCGAGAACGCGTATACTTACAGAGCTGAAATGTTGTGCACGGACTTTAAAAAAAAAGTAAAATTAAGTTCGAAAATGTGACAAATCGGGCAACTCCTTCATGGGGTTGCCATACAAAACTTTCGTTTTCCATTATATATTTGGACACTGCCTGAGAACGCATCGATGCAGAGAGCTGAAATTTGGTACATGGTGTTTTCGATATACTACCAAAGAATATTTTAAAAATGGACTAAACCGGGCAACTCCTTCTTGGTGTTCCCATATAAAAATTTATGTTTTTTACGTATACTGTGCAAAGGATCAGTCCAAGACATTTTTATTGTACTAAAACCTTCTTCAGAACACAAAATCCTATAAAATTGGTTATAATCATATTTTCTGTCCGACAAACCGTTCTAGAAATATAAGCGATAAACCACTGCAAACATCAAACTTGCACAGAAGGGTGTCAATACGAAATTTCATACGGGCATTCATCTAGGGTATCATAAGAATTGGTCTTAGACCAATTCTAGCTTTTTTACTTGTTCAACTTAAATTTTTTCATAAACGCCGTGTAAAAAATTTGAGCTCCCCACGCTGTCGTATTCTCAGGCAGTTTCCAAATATACAGTAAAAACTTAAGCTTTGTATGGCAACACCAAAAAGGGGTCGCCCGATTTGGTCCATTTCTCCACGTCGACGTGTTTTCAGACAATTTCCAAATATATAGTGGAAAACCAAAATTTTGCACGGCAACACAAAGAAAGAGTTGCCCGATTTAGTCAGTTTTTTTTTTAATTTATTTGCTATTGATATATTGCTATGAGAACACCGCGTATCAAATTTCATCTCTCTACATGGACTCGTTGTCAGACAGTGTCCAAATATATACTAAAAAATGAAATATTTGTATGGCAACCCTACGAAGGTGTTGCCCGATTTAGTCCATTCTTAAACAAGTATTTTCAATTTTTATGAAAATGCCGTGTACAAAATTTTAGCTTTGCACATCTACGCGTTGTCAGGCAGTTTTTTACGTCTCGACAACAGCGCAATTTATCGTGTCCAAGACTATCCTATCACTCAAGCTGGAACCAACCAAAACTTTCACAAAATTTCATTGAAATCGGTTGGCAGTCTCGGAGATAGCGTGTACAAACACAGTGACACTCGATTTTTATACCCTAGATGACATCTATAGGGGTATACTAAGTTTGTCATTCCGTTTGTAACACCTCGAAATAATGATCCTAGAGCAAAATGAATTGACACCCACGCATAATATTAAAAGTTATTTTGATTTTTGCATGTCCGTCCGTCCGTCCGTCTGTCTGTTGGTCTGTCTGTGCGCACGATAACTCGAGAACGCGTACACCTAGGGAGCTGAAATTTTGTACACGGACTTAAAAAAAAAAGTAAAATTAAGTTCGAAAATGAGACAAATCGGGCAACTCCTTCGTGGGGTTGCCATACAAAAATTTCGTTTTCCGCTATATATTTCAAAACTGCCTGAGAACACGTCGACGTAGAGAGCTAAAATTTAGTACATGGTGTTTTCATTGTACTGGAAATAACATTTTAAAAATGGACTAAATCGGGCAACTCCTTCTTGGTGTTGCCATATAAAAATTGTTTTTTACGTATACTGTGAAAACAATCAGTCCAAGACATTTTTATTGTACTAAAAACTTCTTCAGAATATGAAATCCTATAAAATTGGTTATAATCATTTTTTCTGTCCGACGAACCGTTCTAGAAATATATGCGAAAAACCACTGCAAAAATCAAAATTGCTTAAATGGGTGCCCATACGAAATTTCATACGGACATTCATCTAGGGTATCAGAAGAATTGGTCTTAGACCAATATTAGCTTTTTTATTTGTTATATATTAAGATTGTGCTTGTCCTTACAAATTCACAATCGCATACCGACTTGAAAGACAATAAAGTCTTTAAAATGCGGCTTGAAAAGGAAACACGGGCGAACAAAGTCCATTAAAGGTAAGGCACGGCGGGACGCTTTACCTTTATCTAAGTACTAAGTAATCGCACTGATAATGAACCGGAGAATGAGGAGTGATATGCAATAAAAATGCTTTCTAATATTTTTCATTTCGCATCGCTTTAAAAGATATGGTAATTTAAACCTTTTGCCATTTTCACATAAATCAGTATCCTGTCGAACATTTCAGACCATATCTCACTGCAGACTTTATGGATATTAGTTCTTTTGGTGTCATTGCGAATAGAATTCCCTTTCTCCTACTAGAAGACCTGTACATGAAGATCTTTTAAAGTTCGAAATCTCCAAAACTACCCGAATGATTCATGTTATAATTCGTACGAAGAATATCCCTTTGAGAAAAATCCAACACAAAAATCATGTTGTTCATTCTTTCTCAAGTTGTAAGAGAAAATCGGCATCTACAGGAGGTATGTACTACTTACCAGTAGTAAATCAAGATAATTGACCATTTTGGCACATGGAAGTGATTTCATTTTACTAAAAGAGTAGAAATTCTTAGAAAATGGATGTGATATGTTATCTAAATGTATTATCGATGTATATCTAACCTATTATGTACATACAATTTTGGTGACAATATAATTACGCCTACGCGTACAAAGTTCAAACATGTGAGCACTTAAATCTGCTAGCCATAAAAAATGGTGTATTCAGAATGCATACAACAAAACAGTGTCCTAGTACGTATATAAACAGAGGTATGTTAATTACCTAATTGGTATCAGATAGCGAGTGGTGCTACCAAAAGCTTGGACTAAATGAGGACAAAGCCCACCATTAAATATTAATTAATGAAATTGATACGCTTTGAGAGGAAACTATTGAGATTTTATCGACGTATAATGAAACCCTGGCAGTTCGACTGTCATGATTAATTTTACATGAAAGCTTCCAACTTCCCAATTTGACTGATACCAAGCCTAAGAAATTGTTTACATTTTGCGTTGCGGTTGCGGAGCCATTATTCCAATTCAATTAATATCCTGTTCATTTGAGTCTTTTCTTTTGTTCTCTGTATTAAATTCTATTATATGAACAAAACTCATTTTGCATTCTAAGGATTTCCATAATTTGTGAATGATTTTGTCAATAAGAGAATCTTTTTTGCTCGCCGCTCTTTATGTTTATTTTGAAGGTGAGGAGGAAACATGAGTTTGGAAATTCTAACTAAAATTGGATGTTTAATGATGAGCAATCAGAAGAATGCTTCGAGGGACTGAAGACATTTATTGTATAACGATATCATCATCGCATGTGAAGATAGCGATTAAGTAAGAAGCCCGATTACTTTACTTACTCTTAACATTAACATTAACAGATTACTTTCAACCAAATACTGCAGCCTTGTATAGCGATTGGGTTTTAAAAATCCAATTAAATGAGAATTAAAAATCCAATTAAGTGAGAGTACAATAATTCATTGAGTCTCACCGAGAATGTGGATGTGAGATACAAAGTGCACTATAAACAGTATATCTAGTATGTATTCATTTGGGGATATATACAAGCTTGGACTAGCTCATCGGAATGCCGGGAAGTTTCCATGTGAGCCGGTAGTATTACGCGATAGTGGGCCGATGAACAATCGACCGATTTCTATCCACATATTTATATGCGTTAAAGTCAACTTTACACAACATAATAATTTGTACTGAGTACTAATTTCTTTTAGTTTTCAGCAATGTAAATTATGTTAGAAATAGTTAAATAGCAAATTTTAAGTAGGTATATATAATAACGCTATTTTAAAATTATTGGAATTTTCACAGGTAAATATGTATCGTCTTATTGGCAGCATTACAATTTTTATTGATTTGTAAATTAATTTTTTATAAAAAATTGGGCATTTATTGTAAAACAACGGTACATTATGCTTTATTCAAAGTATTGTCCATCACTATAGCCACTAACCTTTCCCATCTTCTGGCAGCATACGGATACCGCGTCGAAAGAACGCTTCAGAACAAGTGATAATCGGAGAGGACAATGTCTGGTTAAACGACGGGTGGGATAGGAATTCCCAGTTTAGTGGTTTCAATTATGTTTTGACCGGCGCCGCAGCAAGTCGACGAGCATTATCATGTAAGAGAATAGTTTTGTTGTGTCTGGAGAGCATTTTTCCTTGAGTGTCCGGCTCAAACTCATCATTTGTGTATGGTAGAGTGCCCAAGAAATGGTTACACGACGCCAAGCTGATCCCACCAAATACACAAGATGAGTTTCTTTCCATGAATATTCGGCTTGGCTGTCGACACATAGCAACGTGGTCCTCACGATTTCCTCTTCTTTGGGTTATCATAGTTGATCTATTTTTCATCACCAGTGACTATACTATGTAAAAAACCCTTTTGTTTATGCCTGGCAAGCAGAATTGCACATGTGCAAAATCGGTGTTCAAAGCTTCTCGGCTTCAGTTTATATGGAGCCCGATTCTTTTGGCCTTCCTCTAAGTTCATTGCCTTTGACATTAAAATTACCGTTCTTAATCTTTTGAAACCACTCACCACGATAACTTCTCTCTCACTTAAATTAGCCTCACCATATGCTTCTACAAGTAGTTGATGTACCTCAGTTGCATTTTTCTCCAAATTAAAGGAGTTAATCAAAAGTTCCCGCAAATGACGCTTATTCGGCTCAAGATTCGACATTTTCGCACAAAAAAAATATGTGATGGTGATACAAAATGGCGAATACTTCGAGGTTATGGAGTACAACTTTACGATATGACGTTTTACATCTGAAAATATCAATTCGTACTCCCAATAGTTTAGTATTTAACTTTATATCCTACCACAAAATAGTAAAAATAAAGTTAATTCTTCTCTACCAATTCTCTACAAGAAAAATGAGCTCAAACCAAAAAGAAAAGGTGGAACAGATGAGTCTAGAATTAAAAGGAAAAGATACAAACGGAGCAAGCTACTAAATCCCAAATTTGAGAAAACTATTTCCGATAGCCTTCCACCAAAATGATACAACTGGAAAAGGTCTTTACAATTTGATTGAAAATATTTTCCAAAAATATGAAATTGATATGAGTAAATGTGTAAGTTGCTCTACTGATGGGGCTTCAAATATGCTTCCAGAATATAATGGTGCTTTTCACATAAATTAAATCTTAGTTTTAACCCCATTACTTCTACAATCGGAAATATGAAATGGTGGTCTACTGATGCCACTTTACGAATAATATTTGGAAATTACGGTGATCCAGATACGTAAATTTTTTATTAAATATCTCAAACATTAGAAATGATTCTCACTTTCCTGCACATACTAATGTTAAAGCTTCAAATTTATTTGATAATTTATTTCAGTATGAAACCGTATTGACGGCTCAAATACATTTTAAATTATTTTGCTGTAGAGCTGCTTTATCAAAATATTTACAATCTAATTATATCAAAAGCAGTAGCTATGATTCATGCTACCCACACGGTGAAAACTATATCAACTGATTTAAATAATTTTGACATCATAAGGTCAGATTGTGATAAGCTTAGTAATTTCATTAATAATTTGAAAACTGTTTAATTGATGATGAAATTGAAATAAAGTCGTAGAAGAAATTGGTATAGAAATCTAGAAAAGTTGGAAAAATAATCTTTAAATAAAAGTATATGAATGAGAGATTTTAAGGAACGGTTTTTAATCCTTTCGATCCGACTGGTACAAATATGTACCGTTAAAGTTTATAACGTCCTAGAAAGTTAAATTTGCACTCAAATTGGTTCTGGAATTGTCACCATTTTGTACTTTTGGTTATTGTTTTACCACAGCTGATGTGTCAATTTCAATAATTGACATCTACAAAAAAACTGCGTTTGCAAGGCACAGTATAATGAAATTTGTCAATTCCTATAATTGACTTTCGAAAAAACTTCAGTTACAAACGAGAATTTACGTATGCTAAAATAAAATATTCTGGTGAACTGTAGCCGTTAAATAAAAAGATGAAATTGGTCACTCAATGGTTCACTCAATTTTATTGCAGGGAAAATATTATTTAGTGGACAATTCCTAATATTATGCAAAGATAAATTACGTTAACTTAATTCAATTAATTCCTTTAAGTTGTAAATTTTACGTCAAATGACTTATACTGGTGCGTTTATAAACTTCAATTTCAATTAAATGGTTCAACACTTATATAAAAACAACGGAAAATTAATTGTGCTAAAAAACTATGTTTTACTCGAATTTTCCTTTTCAATTATGACAAATTATGCTACGTTGAAATTTAATACAATAAAGGTCAACATTTTCTTTTTCTATGTATCTTAACTATGTTTGATTTTCACTAATGGCTGAAATTAAAAAATTATTAGAACTCAATGCAAATCTAGTTTCCAATTATTATGTTGTGTAAAAATGACTTAATGACATAGTTTTCACACGATAAATAATTGCTTGAAAGTTGGAAAAAAATTGAATTGCTGAAATGCAGACAATAGTTAATAAGAAGCCAATCGTTCTTGTTAATTTAATACATGTGTGTATGACCAACACATGGCATGCATACACAACGAATTTAACGCAAATTGAGAAAATAAATAATTTGAAAATTTACATTTAATTTGGTTTACAAATTTGTAGCTGATGAAATTTAACAAACAAATATACTGAAAATCATTTGCTGCTTCGATACTTGCCTTGTAGAAATTTTATGATTCTTTCTGATGAAGAATATTATAACAATTTACTGGAAATTCTGATTTTATTGGTGATGACACGATGAGGAAAATTTCAAAAATGTGAGAAGAATTATGATATGTTCGCACTTTGACAACTTTGAAAATAAGATGGCTGAGCGAAGAATGAACCCCGTTTTTATAGAGAATTTTGTTCCGATTTCGTATCCATAAAAATGAATTCTTTAATTTTCGGACTACATTTAACTACATTATCTGATTTTGTTGTTCTCAATTGATGCCATTTTTTGACATCTTTCCCATAAAAATCAGTTTTAATTTCGAGGAATTATGATAAGTTTTCCTAAATCATGCCATAACTTATCGTTTCGCCACATTTAATTTATATTTGAAAAATTCCTCTCAGAATTCATTTTCGTTCATCTTTATTATTGTCCCTTTCGAACTCATTCGTGTAAAGGTAATTCCGAAAATTCACGATTATTCCGTAAACCGTGAAAAATATCGCGACGTGAACGCACCCATTCGATTCTTCGTCTCTTTTTACCCCGGGGTGACATGCCAAACGTCGCGAGATTTGACATGTTGTTTATATTCGTAATGTCAGCCGCGTGTGAGTTTTATAGTTGTTACAAAATGTTGTGAAAAGTTAATTTTCTGTATTTTAGGAATGATTATCGTGGGAATTATGTATCGTAACACAGGTTGGTATATGATTTCATTTAATTTATGTGTAGTTTTGTGAAACTCTCGCTTTTTATAAATGCCGCGAGGTACCTGTCAAGGTGAGTTGTTTTTCGCTAATTGCTCACCTATAGGTATCCGTAAATCTCTTAGGGTAGCGTCATACGATTAGGTTTTTTCCGTACGGTGTTTTCCGTGCCAAATGAATCCCAAGTGATTAACTTGGCAGCGACATACGATCAGGTTAAAATCGGAACGGTTTCAAAACCTGAAAGCAACCGTGGCTGGCCACAGTTTGATGACGGCTGATACATACGGTTTGCTGCCGAATGAAACTCTAAACTCATTGAGTTCAATGGGATGCGATATACGTTTCGTTTTTTCCCGGAAGGTTTGTTGAAATTTAGTGCAGTGCTGTAGTACAGAAGCAGCGAACGAAACGATATGTAGGTACATTTAATAAAATAATTTGAGATTGTGTTTGGAGTGCGCGTGCGATATTTAGAAGGTAGAATGCTTGGCGCAGAGCGGTTTGAAAGTTTTTGATTTTGAAATTTTTTCCTTAACTATGTCAAGTAATATGTATCAAAAGAGTGAGAAGACATTTTATAAAAACTAAAAAAACTTTTCACCATCATTTCATCTTTCGAGTAAATGAGGATTTGATATAGCCCCCTTATTTTATAACACCTCTAAAAATTACTGAACTGACTTCACTGAGTTGTATCCACAAAATAATCGAGAATAACCGTCTCGTATGTCGTGTAATCACGGCGACGGTAAAAACCGTAGACGGCCAGCCGGACGGGAAAAACCTAATCGTATGTCGCTGCCCTTAAAAAAGGATTTACAATATGCCTTGGCATGGGTACGTATTTTAATTTTATGCTTTATGTTGCTGTGTTAGGCCGTCGTGGGACTCCCTTGCATCTGTGCCTTCCCAGATGCTGGTAAGATTTCTTTTCTTAGCTTTAATCTAATTTTTCTTTTTGTAGGTTGGTCCAACAGTTATTCTAACGGCAAATATGTATTTCCGTTAAACACGTCCTGTCAAGTATTACAACAGTTTCGATTTGTGTGTGCAGAGTATCGGACGAAAAAGTGATTATTTAATATAAAGTGACTTTAATGCGTATAAAGAAATATATCAAAGATTATAATAATTTATGCGTATTATTAATATTTTGTAAGGTAAGGAAGCTGTTCTTATTATTTTCAGTGACTTTTATGAGTTATTGTAGTTCATGATACACATTTGTCCCTTCAGTACTCAATAGCGGTACACATATGTACCAACAGTACTGGTCACAACATACCTCTCTAGGTAATCAGGCAAATAATTATGGCTATTTCCCGCGTTCGGTATATCATATGCTGTCTTCCAAACTATATTTTGCACCCCCTAAAAAGGCTGTTAATTGCAGTAAAACATATTATGTGGATGATTTAAAAGTACCTTTCGAAGGTGTGAACAAAACAGTAGCTTTCAAAGTATTCACGGATCAATGACGATATTCCAGGGTCGCACAACTTTGAAGCAATATATGCCACTCAAGCCAGTCAAACGGGGATAAGAATGTGGCTTCGTTGTGATGCAAGTAATGGTTACACGTACGATTTTGATATATATTGTGGCAATTAACTTCATGCATATGAAGGTACTCTAGGTGAACGAGTAGTACACAAATTGGCACGTACAATTTCCGAGGAAGATATACCTTTGTGCTTCGACAAATTTTTTACATCTGTGTACTTACTCCAATCACTGAATTATGCAGCTGTTGGTGCATGCATGTCAAACAGGAAATAATATACCCAAAATTGAAGCGAAACTCAAATGTGGAGGGGCAGTATTTATGAGTTCAACTTTCTTGACTACTTTGTGTAAAGTGCCAGGATACGAAGGAAGTTTTAGCTTTGAGTAACTGCCACAATCCAAATATGACAATTTTTCTGAAACAATGAAAACAGGGGAAAAAATGTCATACCGTGCCCCGAAATGATAAAGTTTTACCGCAAAATAATGGGTGGGGTTGATTTGGCTGATCAAATGTCTGGTCTCTACGAATATGACCGTAAATCTGCTAAGTGGAGGAAATTTGTTTTTATTGATGATGGTGGCTGTAAACGCCTGGGTAATTCATTGCGAACTAAACCGCAAGAAAATGTCATTCAAAACATTTTTGGTTATTTTAGCAGAAAGGCTGATTGACGAAAGCTTGAAAAGCTTTACCGATCGACGATCTTCAAAGCAAGGTTCCCCATTTCAAAAACCTGCTATTGCGAATCATCATTTACCGATAGAAGGATCTTCCAGACGAAGATATGCCAAACTGTTCCAACCCAAAGAAGCAAACTCGTACAAGGAGCATTTGTAAAGCATGCGATTTACCTTTGTGCAAACATTGTTTTGCACCGTTTCATTCAAGCTGCTTTTATATTACATCAATTTTATATTAGATATAATGGAATTCAGTTTTTTGTTAACTTTTTTAATTTTTGAAATTACTCTTATAATATTAAACAAAGAGAAAGTATGTTTCCTAAAATATCTTCCTTTTTCTTATTAGTACTACTGGTACACATATGTACGTATCACGCAAATATACGTATGATATAATGTTGTACCAGCATCGCACACCCAACCCCAATTACGTACCCCCATTTCAGAGTTACAGATCGAATTATTTAAATACCAGTAATATGTTCAAATCAACCATTTGGCCATAGCATTATATTCGAAAGCCGCTTCGAAAGGGTTAAATAACGAAGAGCTGTTTAATGAGATTTAATATTTGCAACTCATTTTTTTTGTGAGAAATGTTCGTTCAGAAAATTTTAAAACTGTAGGAGCACTTGTGACATAATTTCAATGCGAACGTATATTTAATATTCTAAAATATATTAGAAATCACTTCTGAAATAGATAAAGTGATGATCATGTATTGATTGTAATGAACAAAGATTTGTTAATGGTTATTGATAATAAAGTAATTAAGGAAATATGTAAGGTAATAGTAATCTTAATAAAAATGTGTTTTCGGCATCGCATTAGTTTTTCAAAGAAAACTTCCCAGTGCAATTTGCATAGCTAGTACAAACCTGGATATATGTATATTTAAGGATATATACTAAATAAAGCTCAAACGAATTTTGTTTAGATAATCCACCTGGGGAGATTCGTTAATGTTCCGTTGCAATTTTTTACTAGCGTATTGTCGTCCTGTCATTATTTTTATCTCTTTTCCTGTTGGACCAATTAACTACATACCAACATTACCGATACATAGTCATACATTTGTTCCGCTGAGGATTTCCGACATCGGGTTCTATTGATGTCATCCTTCCATGAAATCGGAAGTGACAATGATGTAAAGGTTTGCAAGGATGATAAATGGATTTTTGTGATAAAAGTGCATTGCAGGGTCACGTTTGTGATTGATTTATTTTGCAATCAAACTAGTCATACCTTTATAATCGTATATATTGTGTGATATGGCTATATGGTATCTCTCTCAATTCTGTACTTTTAATGCTCCTGGGCTGCATCAGTATTGTGATCTGGAGAGGGAAAAGTAACCTGAAAAGCCAATATTCGCTGGGATGATGTTAAAAAAAAATTTATCCGAGATATATGTTTTGCATTGAAATTTAATTGAAAAATTCATTTGTCAAAGATAGAATCTGAAAGTACCACTTTTTGATAATTTGATATCTCAGAAATTTTGTCCTGAAAATTTTCACACTTAAGCCGTCGAATCTTGGACATAATTAGAATCCATATTTTGAATTAAAATTGTTACCCACGTCAAAGCTAACTTAAAAATAAGAAAGATTTTTGAAAACAATAAAGAAATTTTGTAATTTTTGCCCAGCCAACAGGGGATTGCTTTTAAGTTACAATAACCGCTTCCGATGTCGATTGGAGCTCGTTAATTCATACAAATACAATATTTTTGTATTCCAATTCGACTTTTGTAAATGCGAAAGAGGCTTCACGTGATCAGTGTGTAAGAAGTTAGAAAGTCGTTACTGACATTTGTTCTACTCAATCAAACCTCTTTGGAAATGCGTGAAGTAGTCAATAGACTAAATATTATAATTTTTCATTAAATAATTAAACCCGGGACTTTTTAGTAATCTTTAAAATAATATCGTTCAAGGATTCTGTGACACACCCATACTTTTGCATACATTTGATGGACAGGAGGAAGCCACTTTTAATGGAAGAGGAATCGTTAATAAGAGAAAATCAAGAAGTACGGATAGTCCGAACTTCTAAAGCCAATTTACGAACTGTTATTCAGGACCTCTTGAGCTGATTCAATTCATTACGATTTTTTTTTAATAAGCTCTCTTATCACCACATGGGTCTAATTGGGCAAAGCTCCCGCCCATTATGGACAAGAATTGTGTGAATTTAATGACAGGAAGTTTCTGAAAAGCCTCTAACATTTTGGCTTGGGCCGACTGCTAACATAGTCGTCTTTGGTTAGATAACACCTTGGGTAGAACAGTAAAGGAACTATGATGCTGAACCTAATCCAAACTTACTGAAAAAGTTATTCGGATTAAACAAGCCAACCCTGAGAGCCTTATTGTCAATTCTGACTGGCAAGAATCACCTACACAGGATGGGACTTGTTATCGATCCTGTATGCAGAGGATATGGAGAAGTGCCCAAAATGGAGACACACTTTCCTTGTACCAATCTGGCTCTCTCCGAAAAAAGTTACACATTCCTTTGCTCGCATCTCCTATAAGAAATGCATGGAGAAGCCTGGGGGCAATATTAAACTTTGTAAGAACGTCCGGCTGAGCCTTATGAGTAATGGGCCTTGTTGTTACCTACAGTCTAGAAGTACCAGTTTATGTCAGTGCATGCTTGACAATGGACTTACTGGTCGAAGCGAGACCTACCTAAAATCTCTTCCGATATTTGGGTCACGGCACCCGGTTGATTTAGCGCAACTGCACTCCGAGAGCCAATCCTCTAAGCATATATTAATAAGCGACCTTCCCAAAAATTCACGGACGCAGGATGCAATTACGACAAAAGAACAAACTACTCTGTTTAAAGAAGAATGTTCGCCTAAGTCATGCGCACTCAGACAATCTCACTCTACCCCCATATGGGCTACCACAAATACTACGATGCTCCCACAAGGGGGCCTTCCCATGTTGAGGCGAATATTGCTCTAAGAGCTCTATTCGGGGCTCCTCAACCCCGTAGTACCAAGTTAGCAATGTCGGCTACCCAATTTGTATGGCTTCGTATAACATGATCATACGATCATGAGTGCTCCCAGTGAATCTTACATGCAGATCCTTAAACGTTACTGGTACATCCGCTTGGTCTTAATCATATTAGCACTTATAAAGTGACTGTAGTGGACCACGAGAAGGTTATGATCCACCCTTTAGGCTAGGAGAGGCTTGAGACTAACGCCAGAAGTCTTATAGCATACCAAGGTACAAATAGCAAGCTACATACTAGGTCATATACGCGCTAGGCTTCACTAGGTACACACACTATCATCAATAATCAGATTGTGTCAATGTCCCCAGCACAACGAAGCACGGCAGTATTTCAAAAGAAACGTTTTACCGCGATCAAAACTATTTTTACCGAATAAAACACAGCACTGCCTTATAGTCTTTCAGTGGAAAGATTATTTAGGACAGGAAAACTGACGTGTTGATATCTGTAAAACTCCTGTGTATGAGCGTGGCTTTTTTCACACTATCATGAAGTAGGTCAGAATTATATTGAAGAAAGAGACAAATGTATTTACAGCTGTCAAACGAAGTTTGTCCAATTTGAAAGAATTTGAATCTTATGAAAATATTGAAAAGTGATAGATAATTTTTGGAATACTATTGCTAAATAAAGTGAAGAGTTTAAGTAATTATTTGTTAATATTAAAGTGATAAATTTGATTGCCAGAACAATACCAATCTGCAGGTAAGAAACTCGCTGGGTGTCTTGGCGCAGTGGCAGCGACTTAGAGCACGGTTCGGTCTGTGCCTTCTCAGTGCAAGCGGCGCGTTTTAGACAACTAGCATTCGTGCTCTGGAGGTTATCCTCAACATACACCCGGTGCAAAGACATATTAAGCAGGGGGTGTCGACTGCAATGCTAAAACTGCATCTTAATCTTGGATGACGTCATTCGGGAACAAGAGCTCCACATAAATGTTGTTGTGGCCCAGTCTGCTGGTACACGGAAGCAACAGCCTGGCAGGTGTACCGGTAGTAAAATAGCAAACAATAGCAGAACACTTTACTTCGCACAGTAAAGTGCCCGCTTATTGCTAAATAATGTGATGATTGCTTACATTACGGCGGCAGTAACTAAACATGCTACTTCGCATAGAGCACGGTCATTGCGCGTTTTGTTTACAACAGCACAGCTGCTTTGTATCGATGACATTAGCCAGCAGCCTCGTCATCGGTTGTAGAACATTACCGCACAATAATAATTACATATGTTGAGGGTCATATTCTACTTCCGAGTTCTGTCTGCAAGTTTTCGAGGTGCGCAACTCAGTTCGGGTTTTATTCATAAAGCGGTCCCTTTGTCGGAATAACAGGGTTACAGTGCAGTGGATGCCGGGGCACAGCAACATTACCGGCAATGAAAGGGTGCTCCTCTTGGTGCAGCCTCTGAGGAACCTGCCTCTATAGTCGGGTATTCCACAAAAACTTATTGTCTCAATCATTTCAAGCTGGACGGACCGTTAACACAGTCGGGGACCAACAAAGGAACTGTGGGGTAAACCAAACCCAAATCAAACAAATAACCTCCTAGGACTTAACAAGCCAACCCTGAGAAATCTGGCATCCATTCTCAGTGGGCACTCCACTCTCAGCGGTCATCTTCACAGGATGAGACTTGTTGATGTTCTACATGCAGCGGTTGCAAAGAGGAGTCCGAAACAGTGACCCACTTTCTTTGTCACTGTCCGGCACTCTCAGGAATACGTTAAAGATTCCTTGGCTCACACCTCCTGGGTGAGTTACACGACGCCGGCAAGGAGGGCTTGGGGCCAATACTGAAATTTATAGGAGCATCCGGTTGGGATTTATGATCGATCGCTCATATGTCTGGAGGGTGAGCAATGAGCCTTGACTTAGCCTACGTTCGGGGGATCTCTCGGGGTCCCCAAACCTCGGTTTAAATCAAGGGTATACCCTGAGCTTGGCTTTATTATATAAGAGAAAAAAAATGTTATTTATTATAAAAGTTTTTTTGATAGATTTTATTTTCTACTTTTTAGTCATTAAATTTCCGCTAAAAACTGATATAACTGTACATAACCTATACGACATATATATATTAATTCGCATATACACTCCGCGACAAAATGATGACCACCCATAAATTTTACCTGTTTCTTGAAAAGGAGCAGTATAGACGTAAATTTTATTGTATGTGATTGTTTTTCGTGAAAATTAATTTTGAGTATACATAATTATATAGTGTTTTCTACAAAAATGGTGCAAAAAGATGATGACCCAGGAAGGTAAAGAGGACAGTTCTTCTCGTCTCATCTCTGGAAATATGTTATAAATAGAGCACTCGTTATGTAATGAATTATTAGTGTATTATAGTAAATAGCAGTGTTGGGCAAAATGTGATCTGATTAATGATTAACAATTACAATTAACCATGTAATCTGTAATCAGATTACTTTGTAACAGATTACTAATGTAATCCATTTCCATAATTACATAATGTAATCGATTAACGTGTAATGTGATTACAAGTTAATCTGATTACACATTAATCGATTACAAGCTAATCCCACTACATGTTAATCTAATTAATGTGATTACATTTAAGACATTTAAGATATTTAAGATATTTGTATTCTAATTCTTCATAAAACTCCCTAAAACTAATTTCGTACGAGAACAATACTATTTTCTTTCAATTCATTTCATTATATTATTAATTACTTTTAAGTAATCTACAAAGTAATCTGTTACAATGTAATTAGATTACAAAATAATCTAATTATATTGTAACAAATTACACATTTGATAGATTACATATTCTCTCATAAGTAATCTGATTGATATGTAATCGAATACAATTTAATTAGATTACTTTGTAATTTGACTAAACTGTAATGGAATTATTAATTAAATTACACTGCAATCAGATTACGCCCAACACTGGTAAATAGTAATAATGGGTAGTAAAAAGCAGTTCAATGAGACCGAAAGATATCGCGAGAATTTTGAAGAAAAGTCGACTAGTGATTGCAAATTTTCTGAAAGATCCAGAAATTACGGTTCAAAGAAAAGTCGTCGTCGTCATCGTGCTGGTAAGCTCAAGAGAGGAGCGCGCAATTCTGAGAGATGCGTCAAACAGTACGTTTACAGCAAGACAAATTGCAAACAAAGCTGGGGCCTGACTCGGAAAGGAGAGGACAGTTAAGTGGGAAATAGAGTGTGGCGCTGGCACTCGTAGCTGGCAATGTACCACCAACTGTCAAAATATAACAGCACGATTTTTGCATGATGGCTACACAATGCATAGCTAGCGCTGGCGCTTGGTGCTGGGGCGCTGTAGCGCACTTTTGCAAATGCTAATCTTGGCGAGATTGACATTAGTAATTCTTAGATTATATAGCAAAAAGGATGGGCTATGAGGAAGAAAAACTTAAGTATTTTTCTTCATATAGTAGAATCGCATCGATATGTTGGTTTAGCTATGGAAGGCGTAAACTACGATCAAGTAACTGAACAAGTTTTATAATTTCCTGTCACCATGATTCGAATCATTTTTCAGTTTATAATTCTATGATTTTTTTAATAACTTTTTACATTTTTAAGAATTTTCCTAGCGCTCCATTTATTTTGCGATAATATTTCTTGGCATTGCCTTTGTATGGCTGATATCATATAGACACCCGATAACAATTCAATTCTTAGCAAATAAACCGGCATTGGAAAATGTTTAATTTTTTACCACAGCTGTTTATTTTTATAACTATTTCGCTTATATTTTATTATTGAAACTATTAAACTCGCCTGAAAAATGATTTCAGACGGCAATAAGTCCGGCTGTCTCTGTAGCACAGCACAACGCACATCATCACCTTAATTCTAGATTGCGGAGTCTCCATTATATAAAATCTCTTGCACAAAACAATATTTTACTATTGTTTCTCACTATTACAAAAGTATAAATCACTTTCAATTCACGTTTTCACTCACAAAATCCCTAAAACAGCACCAGAATTGTTTTCGTAAATTCAAATAAATTGAGAATTGTCAGAAATATAACTGACAAAAACTAAACACCCATGTCCCTTACCCATCCACAAAAAAAAATTCTTATCACCACGAATTTTACACAGCATAGCCTATCCTTTTTGCTATATAACCTAAGGTACAGACGTAAATCTTATTGCCTGTTGTAAATACTATCTTTTCAAAATGCTAGTATATACCTATGATTGTTTTAGTTTAAAATTATGGTATTTTGTCCAAAAATGATGACCCAGGTAAGTAAAAAGGATAATTCTTCTCGCCTCGTCTCTAGACACATGAGATAAATAGAGCACTCGTTATAAAATGAATTGTCAGTGTAATGGGCAGTAAAAGACAATTCAACGAGACCGAAAGAAAAATTATTTTAAATAAAAAAGAAAAAAAGGAAAAGCAAAGTGTTTCACATAACGCGAGAATTTTGAAGAGAGTGAGTGAGAGATTGCAAATTTTCTGTAAAATCCCGAAAATTACGGTTTAAGGAAAACTCGTCGTCATCCTCGTGCAGTAAACACAAGAGAGGAGCGCACAATTCTGAAAGAGGCATCAAACAGTACGTTTACAGCTAGCGAAATTGCAACCAGAGCTGGGGCCTGATTCTGTAACACGGGGAATTGGGGAATTTCGGAAATGAGAGTTGCTTTGACAGTTATAAATGAGAGTTGCTTAATTTGGAAGGCTGGTGTAAAGTCGAGTGAGCACAATCTAAAAAGAGCACTAGGCAAATCAATTTGCACATTCGAAGAATATGCAACTATACTCACGCAAATTGAAGCATGTCTAAATTCGCGGCCATTATGCAAGATTACAATGATCCTGATGAACTCTTCATATTGACACATGGATATTTTTTAATTGACCAGCCTCTAAACGCTATTCCAGAACCGGATTACGCCAATCATAAGGTACCCTTACCACAACGACTACATAAATCAGCTGCAGTACTGACCAATTCACGAATCCACAACGCAATCAAATTTAAAAACTGGGGATAGCGTAGTTATAAAAAACGTATCCATGCCAACAACCAGTTGGCCATTAAGCATAGTCGAACGAACGTATCCATGAACAGACGGCCTGGTACGAGTTGTCCAAATCCGAATGTAGAACACTCAACAGAGTGGCGGTAAATTAAGCTGACATTACAACTTTGTTATGTTACATATATCTCAATTATTTAATTCAACATATTTATTTTAGTCTTGTTCGGCAACACCTAACCTATATTCATTGTATCTTTAATACAACTAAAATCTTTATCTATGTGATATCGTATAATCTTAACATTTATTTTGTATTCATTTAAATTAAGACTACTCGCTCAATGTAAATCTTTGTAACATCGTAATACCCAACGTCCTAGGACGTGGCTAAGTGGCCGGGGTTGAAAATAAACAACTTTTCTATTCTATTCTATTCTATTCTATGTTATTTGTCATTCATGTCGTTTTGTAAATGTCCTCTTTACTAGTTATCAAGTTAATTATTCAGTACAATTTTAGCTGTTGTCCAATTTTGAGAATCAAGATGCAGATGCACTATGCATCTTCAAAGACATCCATTTCTCTCCACCGAGGAGTGCAATGGCAGACCTGTTTGTAGAGCCTGGCTGTGATGTGTTAACTGGTCTACCCAAAACAGGCGCTCATTCCGGAAAACAGCAGGTATCCATGTAGCTACCAGCAACTACATATGTCACTACTCCACATGAGAAGGCTACTCAATCTCAACCAGCAGCGATCAATGGAAGACAGCTAGAAGCAGTGCAGTTAAGTGGGAAATAGAATATGGAGCTGGCGCTACCGCACATTGTCAAAATATAACAGCACGATTTTCATATGATGGCGATCAAATGTGTAGCAAATTTTAATTTTTGGCGCGCAGCAAGATTAACATTTGTAACTGGGAAGCGGTTTGTTGACATGAAACAACATGGTAAATTTTGACAAAGTTCATCGTAATAATGAAAAGATATATTGTGAGATTCCCTATATAAAAATTTAAAAAGAAAAGCGGAAATATGATAAAATATCAAACTAGTTTTCACAGAACTAAGTTGCAGCATTGTATTTATACTCAACTAGAAGGTAAGCGACAGACTATGCGTTAGCGCCAACTTCAAGCACCAGCAGCAGCGCCAGGACCACATTCTGTTCGTTCCAGTCGTTAATATTCTCTACTTTCAATTCTGTAACTCGGCGAATTTGTTTTTAAAATTCTGGAATTCTCAACTCCACCTCATAAATCTCCGGTATTTTGCAAGTGGAAAAGTCAAGAGAAAAATTCTCAACTGACATAAGGTATTGTCTGTTTTGAGAGTATTTTGTGAAAGTACCTAGGTACCTAGGAATTTTCAAATTGAATTATTGATTAACCACATATCCTGGCTATATTAAAAAAAAAACAAATTATGAATATCCATACAATAGTTCTAGATATATATGTCTTTTGGTAACTCAAGATACCCGTTAAAAATATTAAATCACGCGTAAATGATCAATTCGTTCGTCTTCCACTACAGAAGAGATGCCATTAAAATTTTTTAATCGCATCTATGTTTTGTCCCCTAATTTGAGTCCGAAAAAAGTTTTGGAGACAAGTTCAAAAGAAGTGAATCAATCCTTCTTAAGATGGAAAAATTATCGTTTTCTGGTACAAAAATTGAGATATTTTCAACTCATCATTGCGAAGAAGTGGTAGGTGAGAAAAATGTTCACAACAGAATACTAAGGAATGTGAAACAAAAAACGGAAGAAATATATGCAAAATACAGGAACTGAGGTGTATCTAACACACGTGTAAAGAAAACCGTTTTTGGGCGATAAATATTCCTCACCGCCCAACTTCTCTCCTCTATTATATTTGCCCCGAGCTTCAATTGTGTATGTACCACATACATTTCTTTCCTCATCTCCATTCTCCAGTTATTCCAGAAAAACTAAAAAAAAAAAACCTACTCCTCCCATCCCTAACAAACTACCCTACTAAAAAAAAAATTCAATTTGTCTCGACGTCGCGTCGGGAGATAAAAGACCCCATGTACCTTTTATATATACATATATAAAAAAAAAAAATCAACACCCTACACCAAAAATTGATACCCTTTATCGCCCATGGCGATTAGCAGTTCTTAAGTTTTCTCTAATTCTCCGAACAAATTAGTGAATTGCGAATGGAAAATTAGGGAGTTTTAATAGGAGAAAACGAAACTTCTCATCTCCTAAATTATCTAATTCTTCGTGTTATAGAATCCAGCCCATGATGTGTTAGCAAACGTAAGGAATATCCAGCGAATTTTGCAAAAAAAGTGAAAGCATGCAACAAAAAAACTGAAAGGAAAGCCACACAACGAAATAAAAATTTACCCCATCGATGAGCTCCTCATTCATTCGTACGTAGTCAGGCGTTTGTGAGTATATAAAAGTTATTTAACAATGAAAATGCCTTTGCCTATAAGACGTTGGTTTAAACTATTTTTCCATGCTATCATAATTTCTGATACAAGATATCAATAAATGTTAGACAATTATGCGGGACATTAGAAGATACTAATGGCAGACTTGTCCTTTGACAAAAATCGTCGAAGCATATAATATGGACGAGAGATGATACTCCTCCTGATCAACTTGATTTTGAGTTTGCGCGAAAAATGTTTGACAGAGGAAAACAGTGCCACTCTCTTTGTGAAGTCATGACCTACGAACTAATGAAAGGTATCGGCAGATTTACCAAACTATAAGATTCCGTAATAATCCAATATATTGTTGGCGGAATAGATGACAAGGACACTACAAAACCCACTTTATATAGAGCTAAAGCAAATCTAAACCCAACAGCGGATACAACTGAAAAAGTTGCACTTATTGGTGCAGCAAACTAATAATGGACGGACACATGGGGTACCAGAAATGTGAGATTGGTAAGAGAAGATTACTACACCCCAATTAAATAACAAAATTATTTTTCAAAGGTTGATCACAAAATATCTCTCTCCTATATACAGATTATTTATTTGACGTCAACCAACCCATAACCCAACAAACATTTGAAGATTTGTCTGAACATCATTTTTTAACTCGAAATAGATTATGAATTCCTTGCTCATTTCGACGTCATTTAAACGTAAGGTTTCTACGAAACTAGGACATGTTGATCAAATTATTATTATTGACCCCTTTCCAGCGACGTCGTTTTTACGTCAATATTTGAAATTTTAAGACAATCGAGTTTAGTTTCCGTCAAATATAGACTTCGTTTTGACTGGCACTTTTTTAAGTCGACATATATGACGTCTTTGAGGATTTCAAGTTGGTATAAGTTTAAATAATGTAATCGGAATTTGATCACAAAATGACCGACCATGCATGTATTATACAGAAATATATGAAAGAACGTCATTTCATGACTCAATAGACCCTAGACTTATCAGCGTTTTTCCGTCTTTTAGACGTAATCCTAGCGCCTAATGTTAGAAATTTTCTATTGTTCTTAAACTGTTTTTGATATCTTACTTTGCCGTCTTTTTGTCGTCATTTTTGCTATTGCATAGCCACGTGCTGTCTATTTCTCGTCATTTGATGACTATAATAGACCCAAGTTATAACAGTGCCTTGCAGTCATTCTGTCGTCAGTTTGTGCTATTGCATAGGCACGCGTTGTCTATTTCTCGTCAGTTTTTGACTGCATTTGAAAGTGGCGCTGCTTGTCGTCATTTTTAACGTCATTTCTCGATTTTACGTAGCTTCGTGGAAGGACGGGCATTCAAGACTTGCATTAGTCTTGTTCAAGTAGCAGTACGGGCAATAGTTCTATAGTGTTTAGTCAAAAGTTACATATCTCCAAAAATGTACTATACGCTACTAAGGAAGTTGTACGCTTTTTTCTTAAGTTATGCATTTTGGATACATCGTTTTATTTCAATGTTTTTGTGGACGAAAATTCAGTGAAAACATTGAAAAATGCTTTTCTCGATAAACAACGTAATTAATAATTTCTTCCGAATAATAAAAACATAAGAATTTTCCTACCTTTTAGTTTAGGTTCTATTGGAAATATTCGTCGTTCCAGGGTGGAAAAGTGAGTTTTTTGATTATGCGTTTTTGTCTTTCGATGTACCAACTACAGGTCATTTTGTATTAATAATTGGTGGCTAATATGACGACTTTATTTCCGTCTGAATACGTGTTTCAGGTGTTATAATGACGTCTCTTGGGCAACGAAAATGTACTCATTCAGTTTAATTTTGGAGGTTATTTTAGTAGCTAACTTGACAACTTTATTTCCGTCTGAAGACATGTTTTAGGTGGTACATTGTCGACAGGTCGACATCAAGAAGAAGTTCGATTTAACCAAATTTTGCTTTTGACCACTTTTCAATTTCAGTACAAAGGATGGTGTATTGTATGTAGTATTGACCAGACAATGTTCGTTGGGTAACATACCCGGATATGTAACAATATTTACGTACATTTCTGTGGAACTGTTTCATTTTTTTGCTTTATACATAAGGAGAATATTTAGTCGAACAGTTCATAAGAATTTAATTTTATGATTAGGCCTGCTCCGAAAAGTGGGTATGCTACATATGGCTTACAAAACTTGGAGGTAGGATAATTGTTGATGGCAGGAATGCAGTTTTTCGATCATTTCCAGGAAAATTTGTTTATGTTTTAATATTAAGTATAAAGTAGCATTTTTTTATAATATTTTGGATGTGGCTTCTCTGGCAGCCTTCATTATATAGGTACGATACGCACAATTCTAACCAAAAGACAAATAAGAGACATACGTTTCTGCAAGATCTTGGCGAAGCCCTAACCATGCCAACTGTACAAATCAGAGCAGCGAATTCACACATTATGAGGAACTTCGGGACCAAATATGCCGTCACATGCATGATGGGACACCAAATACCAATCCACGTCAACTAGACCAGCAGCACGGGATCAAACAGGCAGACTAAAAGTCAAAGGTAATGGTGGTATTTGCAAAGAGGAGGGTATGCGGACACCCACGTGAAAATGTTGCACAACATACTGTAAACCTGCATGTGCAGAACATTCTACAGAATTCGCCCGATGTAAAAAATATTTGTCATAATAAATTCTATCAATTTCTTTAAGAATTACCTCTATTTTTTTTATTGCTTTCAATCCCCATTCCAAAAAAACGTACTACATAGCTGGGTATGCTTTGAGCTTGGTAACGTATATTTATAATTCAGGTCTATTTCTGACGAACCACAGAATACTTTTCAAAAGTTTATAGCATATATTAGCTACAAATAGAGGATAACTAAAGTGATGGATGAACAATTTCAAAAATTAGATAAAGTTTTTCATTCTCAAAATTGCAAACATCACCAGGTATGTATGTAGGTATTGACACAAGGGTTAAAGATGCACATAATACTAATAATTACGCCACCAAATACCACTGCTTTCGAAGATATTTATCGTTTTCGTATCGTCATATAAGTAAAGGATTGCAGTTTTTCTGCACTTCATCACCTTATAAATAGAAGAAAGTTCAAATTGTTGTCCAACAAAAGAGAAAAAATTAATGGCTTCAAACGTTCTTACTAGAATAGAGAAAATTTCGTTGAAAATTTATGCATAATTGAACGTACTAAATCACGGTTGCCACCATTATTGATGACAATGGCTTTGACCTGTTTGCTTCGAAAGCGTTTTCAGCAAAATGCAATATCTCTTCTGTATAAAAGGCAATAGCTTGAAGTGTAAGGACGATGTTGGCGGTGCAAAGCAAAATAATCCTGCAAAAATCAAAACAATATCGTTTAGCGTTGACGGGTGACTCATAAAATCTTCTGAATATTGCTGAAAATTCACTTTTGAATCTTGTTTTAAGTGCCGCAGTACCTACTCGGGTGAGGGCTGGACGAACGCCAAATAATCATAAAACTTACTTACACCGCTGTGCTATCAACAGTAAGCAGTATGGTTTTATATGCATGGGGTCGATGCTTTACATTTTACGGGCAGAGTTAGTTACTCATTAGGCAGTCATCCCTTGAATTAGGGCGAAACCATAAGCAAAGGGTGCCAGGCAGCCGAATGCAATCTGCATTAGCGTTGCTTTTACTGCTAATGCGAAACTACATTACCAGCCAAATGAACTCGTAAAATTCTACAAAAGATGACATTCATGATATTGACACAAAAAATTTCCAATTTTACACCCGTACACTAACTCCTCGGCGGTTGTTCTGTTTGATTTCATGACTTAATTTCAACGGCTAAAGGAATTCTCCAAGCTTCACCAAGCTTTTTCCAGCTGGAACTGGGAGCAGAGATATAGGAGTGCTATGTATGTAAATTTAAACTTAATAAGGCTTCAAGCAGTGAGCGAAAAGATCAATTGACTTTATGGTGTCTGATGTTTACTGCTTTGCTTTACATGAGAGTGAGATAATGAAATTTTTAGGATTAACACAATCTGGAATATAGTAAATATCACGGTGTCTGGTATTAATGATCATTTCTGAGATTAATAGCGTTTAAATGCAATCGGAATATAACCAACGCTACGCATTTAGTTTCACTGAATTTGTTAGTGCGGGACTAGCTCTGAATACTACAAAACCTTAAGACTTCAGCCAAGTGTTATAATTGTTGATTGATGATAAAGAGGGGGAAGGAGCAAATGTAATTTCGTATTTCAAATATAATGGTAATTAAAAGTTTAGTACAACTTATATTACTCTGCAGTCTACTTAAGAGTTTAATAGAAGTTTACCCTAGAATGACCCTTCCTTGCCGGAACCCAAAATAAAAGAGCCATATCGTTGAAAATAGAGACAAAATTTATGGACCTATAATTACGATTGGATGTGAAATATAAACATAAAAATTTTATTAAAGATTATTTCAGATTTAAGATCCATCAATCTAGTCCCGGTAAAATACAAGTCACTCATAGTATTTACGGCTTTGCTTGTGTGAAGTGGAATATTTCTAAATGCTTTTAATTTGTAATGTTTGACAAATGTTGTACTAAAATTTTACCTAGTTTACCCAGATATACATATGTATGTACTGTGACTTTTTCATGAGAAAAAAAAAGTCGTTGATAACTCAGTGCATAAAAATATCAATTATCGTATTAAAGTTTGAATCTCAATCGCTATGGCGACCAAATATAATTTCCGATTCCCACACATGCATACTCGGAGAAGTCAACGTTTTAGTCAAATATTTCATACTAAAATCGCTAGTAAATGTTAATTTGGAGAAAACAAAATAATTCATTTTTAAATTTTGATAAAACAATTTTAACTCGTAGAATGAGTGGAGAATTTAAAGTGCCATCTAATTTATGAAAAGGAAACCTTCAGTTTTTACCGGTGAACTTCGTATTGCAGTAGTAAAATCTTCAGTAAAATTTTTGCTTGCGATTTTACCAGCTCAAGAGTTTATTTATATGGCAATGTTACATTTTACTCGAATTTAAGACTATGCATTAAATGTCTGGCAAAATTTTGACATTTCCTATTTCTATGGCAATCTGCATATTTTTTTTTTATTGATTGAAAAGTTAAAATGGTTTTATCAAAATCTAAAAATGAATAATTCTGTTTTCTCCAAATTAACATACGACAAAATTTTACTAGCGATTTTAATGTGAAATATTTAGAGACCGTGTTAAATTTTACTTTACCCGAACTCGATACTTCTTATTTGGTTAACTTTGGTACCTACATCGCAGCTTTTTGCTCACTTCTCACCGCCACTGTCATACTTGTGATGAAAAAAAAAAGATTCGGTACCTCCTTACGTAAACAACTGGGAAAAAAATTGTGATTAATCCTGTTTGATAATCGTATAGGTGCAATACTCAAAGGTATGAAATTTTATCGAAAACTTTAACCGGGTAACTACGTAGAACGAATTGTAGTTATTTGATTTCAGTCGTTTCATGGTATTCTAATAGGTAATAGAACACCGAATTTACTATGAAATGAAAACTTTGAATCAACTGAATATGGATACAAGTAACGAATAATTATTTGGGTATATATTCGGTACCAAGTTTTTAGCGAAGTAACGAATACTTTTGTACAGAATGATTACTACCCGCACATCTTCTCTACAGACTACATTAACGGAAAATTTTCTTCAAGTCCATCAAGTTTCCATCCATCCAACTCTAACCCTACAAAGTCAAGGTAATTTGATAAAATGAGCGATAGTTTCATATGGAAATAACAACTCAACCGAATGTGGAATCAAATGTGTAATACACCTATTCCCCGATTTATACTGAAGATAGGTTCGTTAGAAAACAGTGTAAATCAAAATCGCAGTTTTTTTTTACGTAAAACCGTGTAAATCGAAAATAAACTAAAATTTGCATAATTGAGTCATTTATTTCGACGTCTTTCACTTCTTTGTTTGGACTGGGATGAAGCCCACTATTGTCCCACGTTGGCATTATTGTGCTTTGTTGAGGGGGTGGCTGCTTGCTATTAATCAGAGGCAGTTAAAAAAATATGTATTTAAGTTACGATCAGTTAATAATATTGTAATGGCTCCAGCTAAAACTTTGCTATTAATCAGAGGCAGTTAGAGCTATCCGATCCCGAGCGTTGGGAGCGATTAGGCCAAACAGGTCCAATTTAGTAAACCCCGTGTGTCCGATGGGGTATAGAGGATTTTCAAGCGCTTATTATTTTGCGTTAATGTAAACTAGGGTTCCCCTATCCAACCGGCTACACCAATTTGTTATGTACTTACGTGTGTTCTGTCTGAATTGGGTCTGTACACTGGCATTACGTTAGATAAAACTTCACTTAATTTTTCAGTACTGCTTATTTGATTTCCTGTTTTTTTTCTTTGATACAATTGCTTGCATATGGCTAACTAATTCTACCTTAGGATAAAGCAGCTCAATTAACCTTCACTATCACATAGCAACACAAACCAATCTATTCCTTCCAATCAAATTATTTAATTTCAACTATCGTCTCTTTTTGTTTTTTTTTTGGTAATTATAATTTTTCTTTTAAGGATCAAAATCAGAAACGATTTAACTCTGCTTCGTAATTTTTAACTCTTTTTCTATCTACTTTTCTTTTCTCTTTTTTGTTTTTGAAAGGCAAGCCCGACGAACATGTACTTTGAAAATAACATAAAAATAATTATCTATTCATAAAAAGATGAAAATATTAAGGTAGGTATATATGTATGCATATGTAATCCATTATATATATATATATATATATATATATATATATAGCATGGAGAGAAATATCAATTAAAAAAATTAGTCAAATATTTAATTACTGTTATCACTTTCGTCGACTATTAATCTTTTCTTCCTGATTGGAATGATTTCACTTTCTTCAACCGATAGTACATACTTGAAGCAATTAAAGTCAAATCTTTATAGACTTCGCTGAAATTTGGAGAGCCCGTGTAGTTAATTATCCTCTACTCTTGTCTTGTCAATATTCACACAGTTAGGTTGATGAGGCTCCGATAATAGTGGGAAAGTTAATGATTTTTAATTCTAGAGCTAAGAAGCTCCATTCGTTAAAAATCCGCCAAGTTAGAGTTAAAAGCTCCATTCCTTAAAAATCCACCAAGTTAGAGCTAAAAGCTCAATGTCTGGTGATGTAAAGTCTTATCAGGAGCTGAATAGCTCAATACCTGGTATATTGGCCATTTTGGAGCTGAAGAGCTCAATATCTCGCAAATGAGACTACTTTTGAGAGTTGCTGGTTAAACTCTGAATTTTTTTCCAAATAGCACTACATTTATATTTTTTGAAAGTGCTTACATTGCTAAACCTCAATAAAATTTGTTCACATGGGACGACTATTCTACCTTACAAAATTTTTTTACTTAACTCATATTGGCAATATCGATCAAAATAATATAGTCGATAAATTCATGCATATTGCCCTCTGTTTGAACAAGCATAACATTGCTTAAATGCATGCATTGCAATCTTTTCTTATTGAAAGAGTGCTAAGTGCAATGACACACAGTCATCGGTTGCGTCATTAAGCAATTACTTTCAGACTTCACTAGGTAATACATTACATACTCTGCCACGGTGTATCGATAACCAGTGATGATCATATTACTTTTTACAACTTTTACTATGATACACTTAGCGTATTTTCATGAATGGATCGTGAATATTCCGATCATATTTCTTTAATCATTTTGTTATTTTTGATGTTGTTTACTTTTGCTTATTATGTTGAGTTACTTACTTTTATTATTACGGTATGTAGATATGCTTTACACCCGTTCAACATTCGGGTCTTCTTGTAGGATGTGATTATGCAATTTTCGTTCTAATTAAAGTCCTTCACGGATGACTTTTGCTCTGAACGCAACTGGTTCAGATCCCTCGTCATCAGGATCACTATCGCGATCATTTGTTTTATTAATGGAACTAAAAAATGACTACTAATATAAGAGCCAATATTATCAAGCGAACGGAATTAAAAATGACTGCGAGGATTTTTTATTTTTTTTTTATAAACCATATTTTAAAAACCGTGTAAAAGTGAAACCATGTAAAAGTGAAACCGTGTAAAAGCGAAACCGTGTAAATAAAGTACAATATATATATATATATATGTATTCACCAAAGACTGATAACTAGAGGCTCTGTCAGTCATAATTGTTTGCAAAAATATTCAAATCTGAAAGATTATAACACCAGAAATTTCATATCTTTTCAAAGATATATTTAAAGGTTGGTAGCACTGAAGAGATGATATTCGGTTACTAATTCATTGGTCTAAATGTGGAATGATCTAAACCTCCTACAAGGTGTTGAGCTAAAACGCGAAAAATATTGGACAGGTAAAGAAAGTTTCATACTTCAACTGATCAAAATGCAACAATAATAATTTCCACAAAGGAGCACCGTTCAATATTATTATTATCCTTTTATAACAGATTGAGAATGTTGATAATTGATGCTACTCACTTAAAAAGTGGTATTAGCTTTGAGCACCGGATAGAAGGACTCAAAATATGGAGGTAACCGTCACTTCATGGCTATTATATGAATTAGGATGGCAAGAATAATCGACATATAGAATAGTTTCTTAAACAGGAAAGGGATTAATTTACATAAATCACTTTGGAAGACAATAAAAAAAGTGATATTTATAGCATGTGCTCGGCAAAACAAACATAAACACCATATTCGAAGAACTGTAGAGATGGTGACATATAAATACATGATAGATGAAGAAATCACAACGATAAAATCATATTGGTTGGGCTACGTAATTCGATGTGAAACTTCAAGATTGCATGACATGCTCCAAACTGGGACACATAAGGAAGACATGGTAAAGACAACCTCACAGCATCTACAGATAGGTAGTAGATTAAGGAGGATTTTAGATGCACAGGATACAATCATTGGCGTAACTATGTAGGGGCCAGGTTGGGTGCGGCCCCAAGAATGGGGACTGGTCCCCACAGAATGCCGACTGCCCCACGCGTATTATGAAAATTACCAAATATCATTCTGCAATTCGTACAATCTTAGGCCTAATTAAAGTGAATCTCATCGGATCGGAATGGACAAGGCTTTTGCTAGTCCTTTTCATTAAATAAACCCATTAAAATCATTTTAACATTTTTAAAAACTATTCTGAGTTTACTCCGATTCCACTGAATTTTGTCAAAGGATGAGAAATCATGCAGAACTATTTTGACAGTTTGATTTTGATAACTTTTGATACTAATGAAATTTTGAAAATTTCGTAAAACTTTGTTTAATTTTCCGAAAGAAAGGTTTTTTTAAGCTTTTTCGATTCTAATCCCAACCTAATCCCCCGGATTCAGATTTCTAAGGAAGAAATACTGCGGAATTGAAAAATTCAATAATATTCTTTTTGCATTACATGGTAGCACTCTAGACATAAATATTTCGGGAAACCGAGAAATTCATAGAAAAACATTAAATTTGTCTAGAACCTACTCGAGTCTCGAAAAGGAGAAGGCAACCGAAGAGAGCAAAAGACTTTCTGATAGAGATCACTGTAGGTTAAAGTAATTTACTAGACTTTTCATCAGATGCAAGGCTATCCGAATATTTACAACCAAGTGATGGACAACATTATCACTGGAAAAATAGGTTTACAAAAAATACAGAGACATTTGTAGAAAATTGTAAAAAATGTTTTCAATGTAGACATTTCTACTTTGCAGGCTGAAACAAAAATAATAAATAATATGTTCTTCCAAAACACAAGTACTGTAATAAATTTGGAAAGACTGAAAACAGAAATTAATAATGACTTATGCCCAAATTTATACAAGTTGCTGCAAGCAGCTCTGGGTCTTCCTGTCCTCGGACAGCTTTGAACCGAGCTTTTCCATCGATGGAGAAAGAAGAATTTTAAGAACTTTTTTTTTTAACGATTCTAAATCAAAATTTATAAATACAAGAAGAAAAACAACCGCCTCGTCCAGGGGTTTGAAATCGGGACCTTCCGCTTCAAACCCCGATTCTGACAAGTGTAGGTTCGATTCCCGTCCGCGGGAAAAATAAAAAAAAATTGAATTTACAATGTGCTAATGACTTGTACTAACTGCTAAGCGATGAACAATGCTTTTCTCTCTCCGGTTGGTCAATAAAATTCAACGAGAGTTAACATAAATAATGGAAAACAACTGAAAACTGTTCGTTGTTCCTCTGGCCTCTAACATCAGAGCTTCGACAAAGACTGCAATATCTCAAAAGCTTTTCTTAAAAAAATAGCCCGAATGGGCTCACGTACCTGCATTTGCAGAGAAATAAAAGTACTGATCTATTCTTTTTGCGCTCTTGGCAGCGGAATTAAGGTTTCACGTAGCATAACACATATTAAAAAATAGTAACGCGCGAATGAGAATAAGTTTTTGGTGCAGAGTTATTTTAGCGGAAATTATGTTTTAGAATTTAGATTATGTTTCTTGTGGGCTCTGTAATTTATAAATTCTCTGTTCTCTCTGTAACTTTAGAAACTTTAATCTATGCAATTTCGTTAGCTCTGGGCATTATATCAACATGTTGTCTTATAAGTTTAATATGATTGCTGTCATGGGATGAAATGCAAGTGTGACACAGATGAAAAATTTGCATTCCTTTATTATTTAAATGCCACTTTATTAGCCACCAAGGAACAGGATGAATACGAAAGCTTAAGAATTCTTACGCGTGGCTTATCAGCTAATGAAAAAATTCACCTCCCGTTAACAATTGTCTGAAATATTTCTGGCAGAGAAATCTAAAATTTATTATGTGGATACTTTTGCTATTCACATATCTGCGTTTATTCAGACTGTTATCATGATCCAGATAGGTAGCAACATAAAGCTCAATTTTATGTAATAAAACTGCTGACCTCATCGAAAGGCAGGGATAAAACAAAAAGGAATCGGTATTACGTTGCATTTTACAAGCGCAATCAGCAGAGGACTGAAAATATTCTTGGTTTATCTATAGATACCGAAATAAGAAGAAACAACCGAACCCTTTCCCAGTAATTAAAAATTTGTTGCCATACCATGATGCATGGATTGTGTGCATAGCACGTTCCTGAAATATCTTTCTCTCTGTGCTTCCCTTTTACATAATAACCATTAAAGTGCTGGGGAATACATCGGTAACCATCCAGTTTTTATGCTCTTTCCGTACCAAGCAAGGCATTCCATTAATTAATTGTTCAGAATTGTGAGTTATTGTGAGACTAGAGTTTTCTAGGAATGCTGTTCAAATATGATTGTACATGTGTTAGTGCAGGTACAGGTAGAGCGTTCATATTTCAAATTCTGAATAGTAATTCTACTCCTCAGTCGATTTCTTTGATTCTTGCCGATGACTTTCCTATACCAATACCTTCGAATACGATAATTAGAGATAAAATAAAAATTGAAATTAATATCAACAGGTAGTTTAAAACTATCTAAAATAATTGAGACCCTGTAATAATTGAGGCATACAGGGTGTTTCTGCCAAGGAGGTCAATAGAGCAGGAGGTGATAGTGATCACCTAGACAAAAAACAATATTATGGCAGGGGGAGGGCATATAAACCGTTTAGGATTTACAGGGTGATTAAGAAAAAAAAAACTAGTTTTCATAAAACCTTACCCTTCTCCGGTCAGGAGTTAGGGGGTCTAAACAAAAAATTCGGATTTTTTTTTTATACTTTGACCTAATTTTTTTTTTCTTTTGCAAAAGGTCGTTATAAAAAGGTTTTAAAAATTATTATAAACTGTAGACTCTCCTCTTTAATTTGACCTATTATAACCTATGCGCTATTTGCAGCCTTTAAAAAGTTATTAGCTCAAAACCTATTCTGAAAGCTATTATCAAACCTATTCTCAAAGATAATTTGTTCAATTAGTGACTGAAAACACGTGATTTAAAAAATATATCGGCTAATTTCGGTATGACCTGAATAGGTTTTGAACTAATAATTCTTTAACGGCTGCAGCACATAGGGTATATTAGCAGATAGGGTTAATAAATTAAAGAGGAAAGTCTAAAGTTTATAGTTTTTATCAAAAAAAAAAAATTGTGTTAACAACCGTTTGCAAACAAAATAGAGGTCAAAGTAATAAAAAGTGTAAAAAAAATTCTAATTTTAATGCTTAGACCCCGTAACTCCTGAGAAAAGAGGGGGACGGGACCGATGAAATAGTTGTTGGAAAGGCCATAAAGTGCGGCATACAATGAGCTCATAAATGTGACCGTACGCGCTGTACAAGCTTTTTTTTTCTTAATCACCCTGTAAATCCTAAAAGGTCGATATGCCCCCACCCCCACCATACAATTTTTTTGTTTGGCTAGGTGAGTACTTACACCTCCTGCTTAGAGGCGGAAACACCCTGTATATGTAATTGAACCCGCGAAGGACGCGACATTGGAATAAGCACTTAACAACATTTTTTATTTAGATTTTTTCCTAAATTCCGCAGAACACCAACAAAAATTGCGGATATCATCCGTTGTTTTTCATTCCTTTTATGATTGTTGCATACTTTCGCGTTTTTGATTCTTTGATCATAGACAATTTCATCTTTTGTAGTAATTATGATATAAAAATACAACTATTTTTCGGTTTTTTCCTGCGATGTATGCTGCATGAATTAAAGGACTATTAAAACTTTACAGTTCGCCTATTTCTGGTCTGCCGAGTTATATTTGAAAAATCAGAAGTTTGATTCTAATTATCATAGACACATGATTTTTCATTTAAAACGAAAAAGGATTAGAAATATATTGTTATCAGATTTATTTTTCTTCGTTTGCGATGTCGGAAAATTGATAGTGTCTCCATGGTGGAACGCGGTATCCTTACCACCTGGCCGAGGAATTACCTGTGGAATAAGACTGGGTTCGGGCGCACCCAATTATTTTCCATCGGAGACGTAGCGTTTTATATAAAAAAAAAGATGAAATTTTTACCTCTGTTACAGCTTTCACAACCTTTCCTGTGAGCTTTTGTACACCGCTGGAAAGGTGTTGATCTCGTGTCTAGTAGCATTTAGTCAGGGTTTTTTTCAATTCAGATGAACTCTAAACAATCCTTGACGATCAAATTGAGTGCGAATTCTTTTCGAAAACAATCTATCCTGGGGGTCAAGATATTCTAGGGTAGCGTCATAGACAGTCTTCAACGTCCTAGATCTAGGCCTCTTCTGTCCAGGGGGATTCCTTAGGAGTTCTGCAAAACTCTCCTCTCGCCAATAAAAACAATTAGTTCGCCAGGAAATTTTACACGTTTTATTTTATTTTCTTCTGTTATTTTATTGTTAATTTTTATGGATTTCTTTTTAAGCATAACTCTTACTAGGCCGAGCGCGAACTTCTGACAGGCAAAAAAAAAACTCAATATAATAGCTTTTCACAAAATTCATCTATTCCTACATTTACATTACGTCAGGCAGAATTCTTTTAATTGTTCTTAATTTCTTATCCATTTCTATCTATTTCTAAATTTACATTATTTTACAAAAAAAAAAGACTTCTTTTAATTGTTTTTAATTTTTTAGAAGTTTTTTTATCTCTTTCTAAGTTTATCTTATGTCAGAAAATTCATTTTAATAGTTCAGCAAATGTCAGAATTCGTTGCTGACTTTTTATACTCTAGTTGAAATCTAAAGAGTATAATGAGTTTGTCATTCCGTTTGTAACACCTAGAAATAATGATGGTAGACCAAAATAGATTAGACACCCATACATAAAATTAAAAGCTATTTTGAGTTGTGTATGGCTGCCTGTCCGTCCGTCCGTCCATCCTCACGATAACTCGAGAACGCGTGTACTTTGAGAAATGAAATTTTGCATATGGGCTTTAAAAAAAATGTAAAATTAAGTCCGAAAATGGGACAAATTGCGTAACTCCTTCGTAGAGTTGCCATACAAAAATTTCGTTTTTCACGACATTTTTGGACACTACCTGAGATCGCGAAAACGCAGAGAGCTGAAATTTCGTACATACTGCTTTCATAAAAGTAGTAAATACAGTTTCAAAAATGAACTAAATCAGGCAACCCCTTCTTGGTGTTTCCATATAAAAATTTATGACTTTTACGTATATTGTGAAAAGAATAAGTCGTATACATTTTCACGTACTTCAGAATATGAAATCCTATAAAATTGGTTATAATCATTTTTTCTATGTGACGAACCGTTCTATAAATATATGCAAAAAATCACTTCGAAAATCAAACTTGCACAGATAGGTGACCATTCGAAATGATATACGAGTACTCATCTAGGCTATCATAAGAATTGGTATTAATTTTCTATATTTATTAACTGGTTTCTGCTAGAGTTCATACAGTGTCAAAATTGTCGATGAATTTTTATTTTCGGTATATGTCACACCTGCTTTTATCTCTAAATTCAATAAATGAGCAAGTTTCTTAAAATTGGTGCATTCCAAAATTCAATACATGCCCCTTTTACTGGTGTTGATTTTCCTTTTCTTGTAAAATTTCATTTATTTCAATATTTAATAAAAGTTAAAATTTTTTATTATGTAGTTTTGGGTTTTCTATATTTGTCGAACGTTCTGTTTCATTTTAGTATTTCCGCATTTCATTTCATTTAATTGTAAATTTCTAGTTGGCGACATTCGTGTTGCTATTGACAATTTGTTAAAATAGTTCTTTGGGAAAACTGTTATGATGCTATGTCTAAGCACATGTTCAGCAAAATGTTCGTGCTTCGTGCTGGTACGCGTGGGTTGCTCTTTGTAATATTGGCCTGAGTGCTTAAATTGGGGTGGACTTTGATTGGAATTGGGTTGGAATTGGAATAGTTTGACAGTTTAAAATGTCATTGTTATTCTGATCGGAATTCTTGTAAACAATTGAATACTTGAACTCGTCCACAATTCATAATAATTTAGAAAATGCTTTTGGTTATATTCACAATACGCGGATCGGTTCGGGAATTATAGAGACTGCAAAGAATACAGATATCCATGAACAGATGGAGCATGCTGTTGATTGGATATCGGCACAGATGTTTGTGTTTTCGTGTAAAACAAATTGTCAACTTTAGCCAGTGAAAGATTTTCATTTAGTTGAGAGAATGAAATGCCTATCAAATGGAAAATTGAAGTCATCACATTGTGATATAATTGAAGGCATATTGAATCGAAATGAGTGATTTGAATGGATTTTCTAGAAAATTACTCTACAATTGCCTGAAACCTGCTCCTAGTCTAACACTGGATTTCAATTCAAACCAGCGATGTTTTGTACCACAACTCTGACATCATTACTCTTTTTGACATAGCTACGGAAACCGTGCATGACTGAACTGAAATGCTGTTAATGACCATATACAATGATTCTCTTTATTTCCCCGAAAATATTGAAATCATTATTATGACCTGTAAAATGATCGTTGCCGCAATAGTATGCAATGTCAAGGTCAGCAGTATGCTACCCTGAGGCTAGCGGCATCATGCGCGGGCTACTTTCTATATGGACGCAGTGTCTATACGCGGCAAACGCACCCGAATGGAAGAGAAGAAGAAGAGCGCTTCCTGTCACTCTGATTTGTGATGGTGAAAAAGTCAAGAACGAAAGCTGAGGCAGACGGAAGAAAAACGCGAAAACCAAGTAATCCGAAATAATCAGGCGAATACGTATACGACGAGTGTATCCGTGTAATTATTTTATGGTTGTGGTTACACGGCAATCAAAAAGGTCGCGGAAGAAAAGGTCCAGGTGTCCAAGACAGCGGTATATCCCACAAATCAAGTGAATTGCCCAGAAAAAATGATTCAGAGTTTTAAAACGATTTGCTTTCTTTAACTTCAGGAAAAACAACCGATTTTTGCCCATTCAACAAAGGCGGCTGATTTTGGATTCTTTTGATTTGGTGTAATATAATAGTGGGCTGCCGCATTGTTTTGCTGTTAATTTTGTCTTTGCTAGTAAAGAGCAAAACAAAAAATAATAGAAATATTTGAAACGAAAGTACGAATTTTAAGAAAGGCTCCTCCAATTTGTCGTAAGTCAACAAGAAACGCATGTGGAAGTATCTTGAAGCAAATTTTAGGAACAAAGAAGAGTCTATCTTGGCCTGAAGATGCAGCAATTTGCTCTTCAATGGTCCACCACATTTGCGTCCAGCAAAAAAAAAATATTCTGACATTTAGGGCTTAAGTGCGTTGTACACAGATCCGTAAAGTAAATTGCAGTATCATAATGCTGAAGAATTGATAACTGTAAGGAATTTACCGATGGATTTAACTGCCGGTTACCTGGTATTACATGGGGCAAGTAGCATTGTCGGCTAAGTTCTAAAATATAAATAGGTGCGATTACGAAGAATTAGCAGAAAACTTGTCCATACGTTGACTCTTGAATATGGCGAAATCGAAAAAATACTAATCACGATGGAGTACACAATTAAACTCTTCCAGTCAACTGTTTTGCAGATTGTGTTTGGTATGTACATAAATAATGTAGATTATGTAATTATAAAAAAATTGGAAAATTGGTGAAATTAGTTACAATCTTAATGAAATAAGTAAATAGACGAAGAACGAAATAAATAACTTAATAAGTGAGAAAATGTTGTAGGCTATATGTATTTGCCCGAAATTTTATTACATTTTATTAGTTAATTTATAAGATGCGTTATTTGAAACTCAGTTTTGATTAAATTACAAATTCCTTTGTATTCAGGTGAAATAAGTTAATTCTTACTATTGCCACTGTGACATGTTAATTTGCATAAATTTATTATTCTTTTTATGCATTAGTACCAAAAATGTGCAAACGGTACACAGCTGTTTTTAAACCATAACGTTTTCAAACTTGATTGATAGGGTTTGTCTACTGAGGTGACAATATGAATACTAAGCCACCGTAGACCACATAGTGTTCCAACTTGTTGGGTAATGTTTTTCCCTCGCAGTGGAAAATCGATTACATTAGTTCCCACAGAGCAATCGAACTTTTATCAAAAATTTTCAAATACAGAATATTTTTGTTTGGTAAAAAAAAACGTAAATACTAAATTATTTTCTAACACGAATAGGTTAATAATGCTCTATAGGATAGATATTTACAAGATGTGTGAATGGGTGTGTGTGTTGGTGTAAATATTTAGTAAGAACAAAAAACCAAAAAGGGTTTATAGTGAGAAGATGGCATTGAAAAGAACAGAAGATTTACAAAAAATTGTTTACTATTAAGACTCGGCATTTCATTAAGTGTAATTTAGTAATTTTCAAATATTCTATTCCCTAGCAGATAGCTCATAAGAAAAAACCACTAGTAGATCGTATATATTTTTTTAAATTAAAGGAACGATTATAACGTAATTATGGATTACTAAATACTTTTCATTTCTCCTTCTACTCTCCTGGAGCCCTCTTGATGTAGGGGTTGAAAAGGCCCGCTCCTCTGCTCTCATTTCAGGTTAGTACAAGGACACTGAAATAATTTGCTGCCCTCAGTGTCAAATGGGTGGATAGGGCAAAGCAGCCGAAGGTACGTCACCTGCGCTTTCACGTAGGTATTGGTAAGTAGTGTAAGGGTCTCTTCTGGGCCAGATGCGTGCGATTGACTGGATTTTTTTTTGTATATGGTAAGTAGCAGCGGCCGAGTGATCTGTCAGCTCATGCTGGCAGTCTGGACTTCACGTCCAAGCCAATCACTCAGCTTAGTTCCATAGCAGCAACCTCCAAGGAAAAACACAAATAGCATTCCGGGTCTTAAAATGTGCCATCATGGTGCACAAAGAGGAACAACAAGCGTCCAGAAGATCGTGGTGGATGTCAGCATCTTTGCTTTGCGGCACCAGATGTTGGGCATTGCCACCAGATGTTGCCATTAGATCTGATTAAGCTCCCTCGTGAAACTAGATGGGTAGGATGAGCTGAAGTCATTTTAATTTCAATGGTTATGAATTGAGCGGGGAGAAAGGAAAAAGAGAAGAGCAAGGTAAGTCGCTCTGTTACAATATATTTTATTCTCAATATGCATGCTGTGAATTTTTTCTTCCTTTATTTTTTAGTTAATGCACATAATGTTGTTAATTAAACTGTTAAATTTTCAAGTTGGGATTAAAGGGGCTTTGAGGACGTGAAAATTTGTCGTCAAAAGATGTCTTTTTGAAAAAAAAACAAAAATCGTACAAATTTGTAGTGTTATCCTTTATACCATAGTATTTTTAATTAAGGATATAATTTTCTTTCACCTAAAATATGACTCGTTAACAGTCCGTTCAAACGTAGAAACAATTTAATTTAAAATTCATACTTCCATTCAAAAGTTATTAAAATTTGAATATAATTGGAAAAGTGAAAAGTATAATTTTTGTACCAGAAATGTGCACCTTGCAACTCCTTGAACTTTGCATAACTTTATCTGAAAGATTGTACTGTCTTCTTTAAAATAAGCTAAAGATCATGCCTCTGTGATAATTAGAGCTACTGCTATGATTTTTCAAATATAACTCAGCAGACAAAAAATCGGGGAATTTTAAGGACTTGAAAGTCAGGCAGGATGCATCGCAGAAAAACAATTAATTGTATTCTTATCTCATGACAGCCTAAGTTTCAGCAAAAAAATAACAAAATTGGTGATGGTGTTGTTAACATCCAATTGATTTTCTATTTTATTTTATTTACCCTCTTGTGAATTGTCTATATTTCTTGCTATTAAAACAGATTCTTGCTTAACATTTTTCCACCGTTACATTTCTCCCCTTTTAAATTTGAAATTTTTGTTAGGCGTTAACTTTCAAAATAGATTTAACCCTTTTGATTCATATTGAAGATTAAATTGGTGTTATATACTTCCCGAATATTTGACCACATACGACTCAGCACCTTTATCCTTTGTGTACCTTTCATTTTTTTCAATATCTGTCTTCTTGAAATGTCTTTTTGCGACTCGATATGTGCTTGGCTTATTGATTTTTGATATTGGATAATCTTGCTGGTGAGCTTGCGGCAGGCAATTCGCGGATTCTTCTTAATGCTATGTGCAAACAGAGTTCTAAAGTTAAAGTTTTAATTCCAGAAGTTTACTTCCAAACACAGATGGATGTACATGAAATCTTTAGTGATTCGATGTTAGATGTTATTTGAATATCAGAAATCTGGCCTTAGCCTGAAATTAGTGTCTCCTTAATTAATTTACACAATTATAGAGTTTAATATTTATATTATATATATTTTATTATTACATTATTATTATATTTATACATATTTTTATTTTTTATCTAAACATGGGGAACGGGATACTGAATTCATTTTTTGCGAATTATTTTTTAGCAGTGGTAAATGCCTTATAGAACAACTAATTGCCCCTTTGTAGCGAATTTGAAAATATTGTACCTAGGTACAAACATATTATTCTCTGTGGTGATCTCAATATTAATTTTCTAAATACATCCCATTTGACAAACTCCTTACGATGTCTCCTTGATTCTTTAGATTTGCATCTAGTCAATCAAGAGCCCACGCATTTTACATCTCATTCATCAACTTATCTATGCAGACATATTTCTTACAGCGGATTCACTTGAAACTCAACTGGACCTGATACCGTGACAAAAATTTGCGAATTTGTGTGCCAGCATTGATTCATTATTAGATAACCGCATCAGTGAAATCGTAAGTGACCTCAAGCAGACAATTGTGGATCTCAGCAGTGACGTAAAGCTTCTAAATTAATCGGTCGCTGACCTTAAGTCATCTTGCACAAAGTTGCAAATACAAAATGAAGAATTAAAACGACATCAACAATCTACTGACGTCATAATTAGGGATATTCCAGCAGTCCCTGATGAAAATCCAAACTCCATTGTGGCAAATATTTCATCAGTCATTCATCATCAATTATCACCGTTCTTCGAGGCCCTTTGTTTGAAGTCACACCGAATAAATGAGAACCGTAATACAAACAATGCTCGCTCTGCCTGCCCTCCTATTGTGCTGCGTTTATTTATCATTGTCACTCGAACGTAGAATGTTTTTAAAATCAGCTCGTCTGCATGGTAATGTTAAATTGTCTGATCTTCAGTGTGGATTTCCATTGGATAATCCGATCCGAGTTAGTGAAAGTCTATCGTCGAAAAATAATCTTATTCTGCAAAAGGCAATTCAATTGAGGAAGCATGGTAAAATTTCTTCTACTTTTTCAAGAGATGGGCTTGTGATGGTGGTAGGAGCTCTGAGGGAGAGAGCAGTACGAGTTACTGACCTTAGCCAACTGTGATGATACCGAGTCTCTGGAATTTTGGAATGTAGGAGTATCATAATGAATTTTTTTCCTTTGTTTTTTTTTTTTTTGTATACTTTACAATCATTTTAGTTATTTAGTCACTTGTTTTAGATTGTAATTTTATTTGCTTTATATTGTAATCTCATTACTTTTTCTTTTAGCGCTTTTCTATACCTAGTTATTCGCACATATAGCCATGATATGCTTCAATTTGCCTCTTTCGGTGATTCACTTTGATCCGCTCTGTTGGGGTTCGTGCTGTGATTATGATGGGTAATGCCTTATCTCCCGTGGACAAGATGAGAGCCATTCTCAATATATTTTCAAAGCAGTCCAAGGGCTTTAATATTTGTTCTTTCAATGCCCGTTGCTTAAATAACAAGGTGGATATCTTGCATGCTGTTTTCTCTCCTGTAAATACACAGGCTATTTTCATATGCGAATTATGGCTTAAGTCACACATATCCTCGAATGCAGTAAATATTCCAGGATTTTCACTTTTTAGATATGACCGTATAGACCGCAGTGGCGAAGGAGTGGCGATTTATATTCATACATCATTTAAAGCATCTGTTCTCGCTTACTCTTCTCAAGGGGCTTCCCTAGAATTTCTTTATGTTGAAGTTAAGTCTGGAATGGAAAGATGTGCCCTGATTGCGGTGTATTGCCTACCAAACAGATTTAATGCGGCATCGTGCATCTAACTCCAAAATGCTATCTATTGTCTTGGTCAAAGTTGCTCGGATATTATTGTTGGTGGGGATTTCAATGTTGATGGGTTGCGAAGCCAAGCCTCTACGGACGAATTATGTTTTATGATGCAATCAAATGAATTGAAGATAGTAAATCATATGCCAATTTATTTCGATACGAACAACCCATCGCAGTTGGATTATGTCGCTGTTACTAATGTTGCAAGGTGTTATTTCATAGCCAAATATGCCCCACGAGTAACTTTGATCATGGCTTTCTATACTTAACGTGTTCCTGCGACACTCTGCTGGCTTTGAATCATTTTCCTATACAGATTATAAGAACATTGACATGGACCTGCTGTATTAACTTGCATAGGCTGGATATTTTCTCAATGGAGTCGCTTGGCGATAAAGTTAATACTCTAAGCAATCTACTTCTACAGCTTTTTAACCGGCATGCACCATTCGATGGCGAAAAGTTTCATCACAGCGCTGTCCGTGGTTGACCAGGGAGATACATTCAATTATCGCTGAAAGGAATCTACTACTGCGTCAGTATAAAGCCACGCACAACCCTCTAATTCATAATCGCTACAAGAGAGTTCGAAACCTCGTGACTTTTAAACTTCGATCTGCCAAAAAGGATTTCTATAGCACTAAATTAAATCCTGATCTTGCAATTAAAAAACTTTGGAGCAACATCCGCTCATTGGGTGTTGCTGGGCGAGAAACTCCATAATGCAATATTGATGCTGAGGCACTAGGTGAGTTTTTTGCTTCTGCTACCCCTATACTCCCTAATAGTCATCTAGTGGTGGATGATAATCGTTTCGAGGGTTTTGCGTTTAATTGCACTGATGATACTGATGTTCTCTTTGCAATGTCTACTGTAAAAACCACTGCGCTTGGGCATGATCTGCTGCCCCCGATATTCATCGAGATGATTTCCCCCGCTATTTCTGATATTTTAGTACATATTTATAATTATTGTCTTGCAACTTCTCAATTTCCGTCATAATGGAAAAAAGCCCTCATTGGCCCCGTTCCTCAAAAACCTCGTCCTAATGGAATTAATGGTTATAGGCCTATTAGATTACTGTGTTACTTCAGCAAAGTCTTTGAAAAAATAATGTACAATCAGATCACCAAATATCTTGACCAGCATCAGCTTCTATCATCTTTCCAGTCAGGCTTTCAAAGTGGGCACAGCTGCCAAACTGCCCTTCTGAAGGTTTCTACGGATATTATTGCATCCTTAGATCTGGACTATTTAACTATCCTTGTCTTATTGGATTTTAGTAAGGCTTTTGTCTCAGTAGATCACAGTTTGCTCCTTTATAAACTTTCAAATTAGGTTAGGTTAGGTAAGAGGGGTGCCGCTAGACAACCAGCCAGCCACACTTAGACCTCCAACGGGTCCATTGTGCCCCTAGACCTCATGGGATAACCCTTCAAGCCGCGGATATATCCTGCTGTCCTTGGGAAATTCAGGATATATCCAAGACCTTTAAACCTAGATCCATCCTGCCTCACTCAGAAAACTCAGGATGTCTCTGAACTTTATACCTTGAAGCTCCCCCAGACTTGAAAAGAAGTAGCTACGTAATAGCCTACTTCTTTTATTCATCAGACCGGGGCATTCGCAAAGCACAGGTTTGACGGATTCAATTTCCTCCGAGCCCCACAACTGCTGCAGAAATCGTTTGCCGCTATTCCCAGTCTTCTAGCATGGTCCTCTATGGCCAGTGACCCGTCATGACCCCTACTGGATTCCTGGTATTTGCTCTGCTGCTATTAAGCAGTTTCCATGTTCTTTTTCCTTTCATATGCAGGCCACAATTGCCTCGCAATACGACAGGTATCCGTGCTGGTCCAACGGAGGCCTGCCTTTAGATAGACATCCCTGAGGATTTCCTCTTTTAAAGCTCCGATTGGGATCCTCACGTAAGGTAAAACTGCGGAGCTATCCAATTCAGAGCCCTTTTTGGCCAACTCATAAGCCATCTCGTTGCCAGAGATATCCTTATGGCCAGGTACCCAGCGTAGGGTCACCTTGTGCCTTACAGTCAATTCCTCAAGCCTTGTTTTGCATAACTGCACCAATTTTGATTTTACCAGCCCAGCATCCAGCGCCCTGATGGCTACCTGGCTATCAGTATATATGCAGATGTGCCATGCGGGCTCTCTGCACATGGATACCAATGTTGCCACCTGATAAATCGCTGTGAGCTCTGCCTGAAAAACACTACATTTGTCAGGCAGTCTATAAGACTCGTGCCACTGGATATCTCTAGAGTACACTCCAGCCCCTGTGCCCACACTCGTCTTGGAGCCATCCGTAAATATAGAAATATCGGATGCAACGACCACATCCTTCCCCTCCCAGTCACTCCTGGTGGGTATCGTTGCATTGATACCCCCACCAAAAGGCAGGATGGGTACTTGATAGTCTGTTTCTATCCTGCAGTTCCTATTGTCTACCTTCTGGAGTATATTGGAGTGCCCAATACCCATCTCCGTCCACCAGCCCCCCGCTCTCAGGCTGAATTTTCGAATTGCTTCAAGTTTTCCTCTTCAGCTGTCAAGCTGATCAAAGGTTTTCTTACCTGTAGACAACAAGCAATCAAAGTTCAAGACTCTATGTCGAGCATCCGGAACTCATACTGTGGTATACCCCAAGGAACTATCCTAGGTCCTCTCTTATTCAGTCTCTACATCAATGATTTGCCTGAAGTGATTAAGAATGTGAACATTCATCTATATGCTGATGACGTCCAAATTTACTTGAGCAGACCAATTGAATTACAAGATGATTGTGTTGCTCGTGTAAATGAAGATTTAACGAGAATTTATGACTTGGTGATAGCCAACAAGCTGCAACTGAATCCTAGCAAGTATGTGTGTATGCCGATCTATAGAAATCCTCTCGAGGCATTAGAGCTACCACGAGTTATTTTAAATAACTTTACCTTACCATTCTCTAGCTTTGTGAAAAATTTAGGTGTAGTCCTGAACACAGAGTTTACTTGCTGTAGCCTACCAATATTTTAGGCAAAGTGTATGGCCCCTTACGGCAGTTGAGAGTCTGTGGGTATTTATTGTCTACAGATATGCGATTGAAACTGGTACGTAGTTTGATTCTTCCCCACTTTATGTATGGCACAATAGTATTTCCCAAGTTAGACTCAATTTGCAGTCGAAAATGGACAGTTGCATTCAATGACTGTAATAGATATGTTTACAACTTAACACGCAGTGCCCACATCTCAATGCAAGTTAATTCAGCCCTTGGAAATTGTTGCAGCCTTGCTGAACTGCATCACATCTAAAAAGAGAAAAAGAGTTTACAATATTTATTTTATTTAATACTCTAATAAGTTTCAATATTTATAGTATAATTACCGAAAGTTTCCCACTCCGAAAAGGTTGGCCTGCCCTGAAAAGATAAGAATTTTCATCATCAAATTAAATACAAATCCATTGTGTACATATACCTCATCTACGAATCTGGACAGTACCGCTATCACCAAATCAGCAGATCATCATCAGCTTATCTCCTTTGCATTTACCGCACGCACAGTCATCACAACACAGTCATCACATCACAGTCATCGAGTTTGGTTAATAGCATCACGTCACAATAAAATTTGTAGAATCGGTACAATAAGGTTTTGTTTTCAAGTGAATTACAAGTATTGCACCAATTAAAGTCTTTTTCTTAAATAAATAATTCTAAAAATAGTTTACTAAAACTAATTGCATCACGACTCATTACACAACATACATTTTGGTCCTTCAAAGCCAGATAATCGGCACACCTATAATCGAAGCAGAGGAATTGTCTTAATAAGCATACCTGGAAAAAGCAGATCAACATAATTAAATGCAACTCAGCACAATTAAATGCAAATCAGCATAATTTAAATTAAAAAGTGCGTGTGAGCATATTACATATTTGTGGAATTTGGTGTCGGTACATATGTATGTGGAGCAGGAATTACGGTACCGGTTATAACGAGTAATTGACTTGCTAACAGGTTTGTGATAAATTCCTTCAAAATTTATAGAATTATTTGAGTGGAACAAGGCATAATATTTTGATTTCATTACAAAACAATTTATTGAAATTACATATGTAGGTATATATTTTTAAACGATCCTATTACCTAAATATTTTAATGATACATATGAACACTTATATTAATATACACATGAACACATATATTAGCTTTATAATTTATTGAATTTAACGGTGATATACGATCGCATATACATACATATTATTTTCGGTATAAATTATCTAAAATTATAAATTATCTGCAAAATTAAATAAAATGGGCAAACGCGACAAAGGTTCTAAAAACAAAAATAAATGTGATAACGACGCTGATGAAGAAATTACAAGGCATTTCAATACATTATCTGAATCAAAGATACCTTCTGTGGAAGCTCTCATATGTGAACAGAAAGCTATCGCTGACGAAATTAAGGTTATTTTGTCGAATTTTGAATCTACTTCAAGAAAGGAACGTACTAAGGGCTATACTAAAACGTGTATAGCAGGTGTTGAGAGTTGTTGGGAAAAATTTAGATCCAATCATCGGTCTATGGTCTCTCGAGCAAATGCTGACCAACAAATGACAGGTTATTTTAGAAACAAATTCTTTAATACGATCGAAAAGCTTTATTCACAGTTCTGCGGAGAACTGTATGATGCACTAGATGCTTTAATTTTACTTGAGAATCCCAGTAGCAATTCATTGTTAAACACTGCAACTCTCAATATTCCTACACAAGCAGATAACGGCGTATCATTCGTTTCATCGCCGAATGTTAAATTACCTCGAATCGATATCCCCAAGTTCTCAGGGTCCTATCGAAATTGGCGGTCCTTTTATGATTTATTTTCCACACTCATTCACGATAATGATCAAGTGCCCAAGGTGCAGAAGCTCTATTTTTTAAAAACAAGTTTAGAGGGAGAAGCAGCGCGATTAATACGCCATTTAGACATTGTTGAGCAAAATTATGATGCTGCATGGGATTTATTAACACAAAGATACGATAACAAACGGGTTATTGTCAACTCTCAATTGAAGATTTTAACTTCACAAAGTGCTATTAAATATGAGTCTCCACAAGCTATCAAACAGTTGCTAGACACCACAAATGAATGTCTGCATTCTTTACGAAGTTTAGAGGTAAAGGTCGACTATTGGGATGAAATAATAATTTTTCTACTAATTCAAAAGCTTCCTTCAGACACTCGTGAGCTTTGGGAACGATCTCTGGAGAGTAATACAGATTTACCGAAACTAGGCATTCTCATGGCTTTTCTAGAATCTCGCTTTCGTACCTTGGAAATGGTTAAGGGTCACGGAAGTAGTGGACCCAGTACAGATACTACAATCAAGTTTAAAAAGGAAACCCGAACCTTTCACATTAGAAAGTCATCAGCGTGTCCACTATGTAACAAGGCGCATATTTTGTGACAATGTTCACAATTCCTTCAAATGACTCCTTCCGCTAGAAGCGAAGTTGTAGCAAAGGCGTCATTATGTCACAATTGCTTAGCTAATAGTCTCCCTAGTCAAGGCTGTAGTAATCCGAAACGGTGCTTTCATTGCAATCAACGCCACCATACACTCTTACATCAAAATCTGCAATCAGCTGATTCAAAATTAAATCTAGCGTATCACCCAGCGCATGTCACTCCAAGTACATCTAAGCGAATACATAATACAGAATCAAGGTTAACATCACTTTATGTGGATCAAATTCGATCAAGTTTCCTACTTGCCACCGCACAAGTTCTAGTTGTAACTCCAAATGGAAAGCATTTGTTACGAGCTCTCATTGACCCCGGGTCACAAGGCTCTTTTATAAGAGAAGATGCTGCTCAGAAGTTAGGCCTTAGTAGGCACCGTGTTCACGCTCGTATTTCTGGAATAAGTAAACAATCTGCGGGAACAGCCACTAGCCAAATGCATCTAACATTTCAATCAATTCATGATGAGTCATTTGAATGTAGCGTAAATGCTTTCGTTTTGAAATCTTTGACTGGAGTTCTACCATCACAACCCATTCAAGCAAAGCAAAAATGGCATCACATAAACGGCCTTGCTCTAGCTGACTCCACCTATGGCCATCCTGGACGAATAGATATATTACTTGGCGTAGATGTGTATGCGAGTCTTATACTCCCTGGCCTTCGAAAAGGCGATGATCATTCTCCAGTGGCTCAGAACACCTATTTAGGCTGGATTTTGTTTGGAGAAATTAAGAATACTAACTCATCCTTCCCATCTGCCTCAAATATCGTCACCTTGCATAGCTGCATTGAAGAAGACACCTTACTAAAAAGGTTCTGGGAACTGGAAGAATCACCTCAAGAAAAGATACTTAGTAAAGAAGATATCGAGTGTGAAGAGTTTTACAAGACCACTCATCGTTGAAAGCGGAAGGTATGAAGTGCGCTTGCCCTTTGTTAATCAGCAACCCCCTTTGTTAGGGTGTTCCAGGGACAGAGCTGTAAACCGACTATTACAATTAGAAAGACGTTTAGAGAAAAATCCCGAGTTATATCGACTATACGATGAATGTCTTCAAGATTATTTGAATCTAAATCATATGAAACTAACAGTGACTTCTGAACAGGAACATATTATCATCTCAGATTCCGCCAACTTATATACAGTGAACTACTTACCTCATCATGCTGTGCTAAAGGATAGCTCTACAACGAAACTTCGCGTCGTATTTGATGCCTCAAGTCAAAGCTCTAACGGACTCTCGTTAAATGATTGCTTATTGACGGGACCGAAGCTACAAGAGGATTTGATTACGATTTTGATGCGCTGGCGACAGCATAAGATCGCCTTTACAGCCGATGTTACAAAAATGTATCGTCAAATACGCGTTGCTGCAGATGATGTATCGTATCAGCGGATACTATGGAGAAGTTTTCCCGATCTGAGCATTGAAGAGTATGAATTAAATAGAGTGACCTTCGGAACATCCTGCGCACCTTATCTCGCCATAAGAACCTTAAAGCAACTCGCCGAAGATGAAAAGAGTAATTATCCACTTGCTTACTCAGTAGTTAAAAACGACTTTTACGTAGATGACGTTATGTCAGGTGCTGATGATATTCAAAGTGCCTTGCGAATCCAAGAACAATTGATCAGCATGCTGAATACGGGCGGTTTTGACCTGCGTAAGTGGGCGAGTAATTGTTTTGGTTTGTTAGATGCTGTAGATGAAAAGAAAAGAGAGATGAAGGTCCCCTTGAACATCGAAGAAAGTAACATGATTAAAACACTATGTTTGTACTGGAATCCTGTAAAAGATTACTTCAGTTTTAAGGTGTCTTTAGAACCACCTTCTCCCTTGTTAACTAAACGCTCGCTGCTCTCGGAGATATCACGTCTGTTTGACCCAATTGGATGGCTCACCCCTAGCATTATTTTGGCAAAAATACTCATGCAGCAGTTGTGGTTGACTGGAATTTCATGGGATGAGCAAGTGGCAGAAAATACTGCACATCGGTGGTCTGAATTGAAAAACGAACTTTATTTATTTGAACACGTCAAAATATCACGGTGGTTATCGATCGTAGAGACAGTAAGGTCAATACAATTACACGGGTTTTGTGACTCATCTACATTTGCATATTGTGCAGTAGTTTACATTCGATGTGTAGACGAATATGGGAAGGTATGTGTAAATTTGATTGCCGCTAAATCAAAGGTCGCCCCTATCAAACCAATTACGTTGCCACGCCTCGAACTATGTGGAGCTGTTTTACTAGCAAAACTTCTGCATTACGTAAAATATCAAATGAAATTTAATAATGCTACAATCTACGCTTGGACTGATTCTAAAATAGTAATTTCATGGATTCTTGGAAAACCGAATAAGTGGAAGACGTTCGTCTGCAACCGAGTAGCAGCGATACAAGATCGTTTAGATTGCAGTTGTTGGCATCACGTTGCTTCATCGGACAATCCAGCAGATTGTGGATCAAGAGGTATTCTCCCTTCATCGTTGATTAAACATCACCTGTGGTAGAATGGACCTAAGTGGTTGTTGTGCCACGAAGATACCTGGCCAAGTACAAAAACATCCCAATTCGATACGTCTATAGATCTAAAAATTATAAGAACTCACTTAACAGAAACATCATATCCATTAGAGATTTTACAAAAGTATTCATCACTACACAAATTAACTCAAATCACAGCCCTTTGTTTTCGTTTCTTCAATAATTGCCGATCTGAAAAGGCTAATAGAAAAATAGGATTTCTAACAGCAGAAGAAATGCGCAATGCTCGATATTGTTGGATAAGGATCGTTCAATTCATCGAATTCGAAAAGGACATCACAGATTTAAAAAAAGGAGAATCACTTCACTTGAAAAGTCGTCTACTTTGTTTGAACCCGTTTCTATGCAAAGAAGACGGGCTGTTACGAGTCGGTGGCAGACTTCAAAGCTCCACACTCAGTTTCAACGAAAAACATCCTATCATTATGCCTAGTAAACATCACTTGACTAATTTGGTGATCACTCAAGCTCATCATGCAACTTTACATGGCGGACAGTTACTAATGTTGTCATACCTCCGGAAAACATATTGGATTATCAACGCTAGAAACACTGTTCGACAAATTGTATACAAATGTTTGATTTGTTTCAAATACAAGTCGCAGTCAGCATCCCAATTGATGTCACAACTTCCAGAACCACGTTAAAGAATATCCAGACCCTTCACACACACGGGTGTGGACTACGCTGGTCCCATTTCAGTGCGTAGCTCCAAGGTTAGAAATTGCAAGACATTCAAAGGTTATATCGCAATTTTTGTATGCCTTTGCACCAAGGCTATACACTTGAAAGTAGTCAGCGACCAAACGTCAGCCGCATTTTTGGCTGCTCTAAAGAGATTCATAGCTAGAAGAGGAATATGCTCTCATGTTTATTCTGACTGTGGGACTAACTTCGTGGGTGCCAATAAGCAATTACAAAGTGACTACCTACGAGTGATTCATGACAGCAATGAAGCAGCAGCAGCAGCACTTGCAACACAAGGAGTAACACGGCACTTCATTCCGCCAGCTTCGACTCATTTTGGAGGATTATGGAAGGCTGGTGTTAAGTCAATGAAGCATCATTTGCGACGAATTCTGGGAGAAATCAATTTGACATTCGAGGAACTAACGACGGTTTTGTCCCAAATCGAAACTTGTCTTAATTCAAGGCCGTTATGTCCTTTATCGACGGACCCAGAAGATTTATCTGTTTTAACACCTGGACTTTCTTATTGGGGATTCTCTATTTGCACCCCTAGAACCAGAGCTTTTAGATTTCAAAGGTCACTTGTCAAATCGATGGCAGCTGTCCCAGCAACTGTATCAACAATTCTGGCGCCGATGGCAATCGGAATATCTATCCAGACTTCAAGAAAGGCTCAAATGGGCCAGAAAAACAAAGAACATTGAAAAAGGAAACATAGTATTGATCAAAGATGAGAGATCACCACCAACACAATGGCCTCTTGGTCGTGTTATTGAACTGTTTCCTGGACGGGATGGTCTAGTACGTGTAGTTAACCTGAAAACTAGAACCGGAATTTTGAAAAGACGCATAGTTAAACTTAGTTTACTTCCCATTGCAGATAATTATTAACCTAATACAACAGTATAATACATTAAACTCTATAAAAATTTATAATGAAGTGCATAAGCTACTAATGAACTTGTTAAATTTGTGTTTAAATTTATTATGAACTAATAAGCTAATTAAATTAAGACTAATCTAGTGTTAAATGAAACGTAAATGAACTGTGGCCGATTATACGTTGCGTCGTCGATTTCTAATGAAAGTGCGGTTTTCTGCTCCACATCCGGTTCGCGTCGTACTCACGCGCGTTATCGTTCGGTTTCGCATATGATAAAGATCGCTCATCTTGTACTCAGCCAGTATTCAAGAGCACTAAAAGGAGTCCAGTTGACATCATCCACATCCTCAGTGGGTATCTCGTTGAAACATAGGGATGTTTCAAGGTGGGAGAGAATATTGCCGCCTTGCTGAACTGCATCACATCTAAAAACAGAAAAAGAGTTTACAATATTTATTTTATTTAATACTCTAATAAGTTTCAATATTTATAGTATAATTACCGAAAGTTTCACACTCCGAAAAGGTTGGCCTGCCCTGAAAAGATAAGAATTTTCATCATCAACTTAAATACAAATCCATTGTGTACATATACCTCATCTACGAATCTGGACAGTACCGCTATCATCAAATCAGCAGATCATCATCAGCTTATCTCCTTTGCATTTACCGCACGCACAGTCATCACAACACAGTCATCACATCACAGTCATCGAGTTTGGTTAATAGCATCACGTCACAATAAAATTTGTAGAATCGGTACAATAAGGTTTTGTTTTCAAGTGAATTACAAGTATTGCACCAATTAAAGTCTTTTTCTTAAATAAATAATTCTAAAAATAGTTTAATAAAACTAATTGCATCACGACTCATCACACAACATACAGACATACTCTTGATACCCATCTTGCTCATCGCGACTTGTATTTTTTACATAAATTAATTCATATAAAGAGGCCACAATATCTTTACAATAAGCTGCAATTCTTGCGCTCTCAAAGAAACTTAAATATTCTTTTATCACGCTGTGATTCTCATTTCGGGTAGCGCTCTTATTTTGTCCAAACTTCAAGTAAGTGGAATAGTTTACCCTCTAATATACGTAGCGCGAACTCAGGCAGAGATTTTATTGAATTGTTAAGCTCTTTGGAGTCTTATTAGGTACACATCATGGCTGTTCTTAATCTTTATTTAGTACATTTTCTTCTTTTTTTTTCTAGAATTTATATGTTTTTTTTTCTTTTTAATTTTTATATCTTTCCTTTCTTTTTCTGATTTAATTGAATTTTGTAGGACGCCACTGGATTTTCTTTAGCTACGCAGGAAGCAAATGGTTTCCAGTCATCCCCACCATAACGCAGACATCGTATTCCAGACACTTTTATAAACAGAATACAATGTACAAATTTTGTCAGATATTTTTCGTAAATTGATGATTGGAGTATTGAATAAATATAATTTGTTAACCAGATATTCTTTCTTTACTCTACAAATGGCGCCCAACTCGTGGGTCGATACACGACATAGTAGTATACGCATAGAGGTATTTTTTTTTTATATTTTGATTACGATAGTCCATTCGCTCTGCGCGCAGGCTTTGGTCCGTCTTGTCAAAATCCTCTTAGTGTTTGTTGTGCTTTAGCATTGGTAGCAAAAGATTCGATATTCGAGCGCCGTAAGCGGACCGAAAGTCTTTCTTTGCATACACCTACATACATAGCAAACATTGCACGTGCGTTCGCAGCAATCATTCGCTTTATTAGGCTTTGATTGGCTTCGAATGGTAGCAAAAGATTCGATATTCGAGCGCCGTACGCGGACCGAAAGTAATTTTTTGCATACACCTACATACATAACAAACATTACACGTACGTTCGCAGCAATCATTCGCTTTATTAGGCTTTGATTGGCTTCGCATCTTCAATTTAGTGTTTGCTTTACTGTATTGGTAGCAATAGATTCGATATTCGAGTGCCGTACGCGGACCGAAAGTGTTTCTATGCATACACCTACATACATACATACATAACAAACATTACACGTGCGTTCGCAGCAATCATTCGCTTTATTAGGCTTTGATTGGCTTCGCACCTTCAATTTAGTGTTTGCTTTACTGCATTGGTAGCAAAAGATTCGATATTCAAGCGCCGTACGCGGACCGAAAGTCTTTCTTTGCGTACACCTACATACATAACAAACATTGCACGTGCGTTCGCATCAATCATTCGCTTTCTTAGGCTTTGATTGGCTTCGCATTTTCAATTTAGTGTTTGCTTTACTGTATTGGTAGCAATAGGTTCGATATTCGAGCGCCGTACGCGGACCGAAAGTCTTTCTTTGCATAAACCTACATACATAATAAAAATTACACGTGCGTTCGCAGCAATCATTTGCTTTATTAGGCTTTGATTGGCTTCGCATTTTCAATTTAGTGTTTGCTTTACTGTATTGGTAGCAATAGATTCGATATTCGAGCGCCGTACGCGGACCGAAAGTCTTTCTTTGCATACACCTACATACACAACAAACATTGCACGTACGTTCGCAGCAATCATTCGCTTTATTAGGCTTTGATTGGCTTCGCATTTTCAATTTAGTGTTTGCTTTACTGTATTGGTAGCAATAGATTCGATATTCGAGCGCCGTACGCGGACCGAAAGTCTTTCTTTGCATACACCTACATACATAACAAACATAACACGTGCGTTCACAACAATCATTCGTTTCATTGTTAAGCTTTGATTGTCTTCGCTTTTCCAGGGGTAGCGCTTTGAGAACGACGGATCATTACTTGGAGCCTTTGACAAACTTTTCATAACTCATTGCTATGATTAGGTCACGTCACCATTACGTTATTTCTTCGAAGAAGTCCACGCCTGAATCCCATGATAGCTATTCAGATGACAGCAGAACAATATGAACAGCAATCAGCGTACGACACCTTAAAAAAGCTTCTGGCATGAGCTCCAATACTTAAGCAAGCTGATGATAACCCGCCATTCATAATAAAAATGGGCGCAAGTAGTTATGCTATTGGAGGAGTTTTAATCCAGGAGGAGAGCTCAGAAGAGCACCCAATAGAATACGCCAGTCGGCTCTTAACATCAGCAGAAAAAAACTATTCCACTACTCCGAGGGAGCCCCTAGCAATAGTATGGGCATTGTAGGAGTACAGTTTATCTCTAGCATAATGCAACATCTTACATATTGTTTGGATATACAGCAGGCATTTACCCCGGTTTATCACCCACAGGCGAAGCTCGTAGAATGCAAAAATTGGGATTTGAAAACGCAGTTAGCCATCTTAATTGGAAACAATCATACTATCTGGCCAGATAAACTCCCGGCAGTACGATTTGCCATTGACACTGCTCAATGTGGAAGCAGTGGGCGTACAGCTGCCTATCTAACATTCGGTAGAGAATTACGCACACCCGATGACGTTCATCATGACCTTCGAGCAATAGTTCAAAGTGAGAACTTCGTGGACCAGATGACAACATATCTCTAACGGCTTAGTGATGTTCTACGTGATGCTCACAAGGTTCAAGAGCGAAATCAACCACAAGCTGACAAAAGAAGACGTCCCGATCCTGGTTATCAGCCCGGCAACATGGTATGGGCACGTACTCATACCCTCAGTAAAACCGCAAACAAGTTTAGCTCTAAATTTGCACCTAAGAAGGATGGCTCGTACGTGATCCTGAAGAAGGTGGGAGCTGGAACTTACGACATAGCAGCTATGGAGTCACCCGATATCCCAATCGGCCGATATCATACGTCAGCTCTCGCGCCCCATAATGGAAGCAGCACTGAAGTACCTCAACCAATAGTACCTATTAGGCCACGAGGGCGACCTAAAAAGAAGAAGGCAACACCGGAACTGACGCCAGCCAAAGTACCAGAGGCGCGCCTTGTCACTAGCACCTTATCGAGACGATCACGGCGCTAGAGGGGGAGAATGTAGCACGCCACTGGATTTCCCTTAGCTACGCAGGAAGCAAATGGTTTCCAGTCATCCCCACCATAACGCAGACATCGTATTCCAGACCGTTTGTATATAAGCAGAATGCAATGTACAAATTTTGTCAGATATTTTTCGTAAATTGATGATTGGAGTATTGAATAAATATAATTTGTTAACCAGATATTCCATCTTTACTCTACAATTTGCTTAATCTTGTTTTCCATTTAAAGCAATAATTTTGTATGACTTCTCTAACCTATAGATCTGTATCTAATAAGATTTGTAATCTTTATACTTGTTGACAGTAATAGAGTAATATTGTTATTGTTGTTATTGATCATGACTTAATTATGACTATTTACGATTTCCATCTTGATACCAGGGCTCAATCTTGCAATTTTTCATACTATAATTATAAAGCACTCGACTTGTCCACTTTGTTTACTGAAACAGAGACCATTGATTGGAATGCGGTACGTTAACTGTATAATATTGATGACCAGGTAAGCTTCCCCAACGATATTGTGTTATACTTACATGATAAATACATCCCCTATATTACTAGGATAGTATTATATAGCGATCAGCCTTGGTTTTCTGTTAGGAGTCGTAGTCTTATTCAGGAGAGAAATCTTGAATACTACATGTGGAAGCGATAGAAAATATCGTTGCTCTGGGATGGATACAAAACTCTTCGTAATCGAGTTACCTATGCAACTCGGCAAGATAAAGAGAAGTATTTTTCTATGAAGCTATAAGTTCTAAATTGCTTGCCGGAAAGCTTTGGAAAAATTTGAAGAATCTTGGAGCACGCTCTTCACGTTGGTGTGACTGAGATGTTGATCCTTATGAACTTAATCGGTCTTTTCAGGCCCAAAATATATCGGCTTATGTGGCTGACAGCTCTTTCATTAGTAACTTGAGATCATATCATACCTTTGCGAGCTTTGAGATTTCGAATATAACCTCCAATGAAGTGCATCCAGCTTTATGCACTATTAAGTCAAATTCCGCGGAGTTGATAGCATCTCGCCTAAGCTCATAAATCTTATATTACTTCCTTATTTCTCATATACTTATTGCTCATATACTTAATTCGTGGCTCCCTATGTCAGTATTTCTGCGATCGTGGAAGCTTTATAAAGTCATGCCGATAACTAAACGATAAAAACTTAATTGCAGACTTCGGAATCAACGCATTATTAATAATAGTAAATGAAATTCGGAAAGCCTTGGACTCATATCAGGTCCTACTGGGCTCCTCCAAGGTTTTCGTACTGTGAACCACACGACTCTATATAATAAGCAGGCTGAAAATTCAACTTATCACCCTATGCAGCTAGGCTTCTGCATAGTTATTTGACATGTCGTTTAAAAACAGTGTTCCACAAGAATCAACTCTTGGCCCATTGAATTTTTGCATGTATATAAATGATATCTTTGAATCTATGTCCTGAGCTTCATCTATATGCTGACGACCTGCAGATTTTTCTCTCCAGATTTCTTGTACATCTTGTACGCCTTAAACAATGAGCAATTCAAAATGGGTTTATGCTAAAAAAAAAGTTGTTTACAGAACAAATCTCGACAAAGCCAGCTTCCCTTATTAATCCTGAGTAACACACTTCAATGGGTTGCATATCTTCGCAATTCAGGTGTTATATTCAATGACAAATATACCTGGGATATAATATCAATAGTATCGTACGTATAATATATTTTGGTCTTCGCTCTTTGTGGGCCTCCAGTCAGCTGGCTCCTCTAAACATACGTCTGCACCTGGCTCGCTCGTTGCTCTTACCAATAATCACTTATGGATGTGAAATCTATGGTAAGGTAGACCATCGGAACAACAAATTGTCACTTGTGTTTAACTCTGTAATTCGATACATATACAGGGTGGGCCAACTTAGACTGACTGATTTGAAATGCTTATAATTTTTTTTATTTTTAAAGTTTTTATTTTAATTTTTTTTTAAATGAAAGTATAAGTTATAAATTTTTTTTTTAAGCTAAGTATGAAAAATGACATCCTTTAGATGGCGTCCATCCTCCCGTTGGCAGTTAATGGCTCTATTTAAGACATTTTGCATTACGTTTCCCAATGTTTCTGGCTCTAATTGAGCAATTTCTGTGCGAATATTCTAATTTAACTCCTGAATATTTTGTGGTTTGTTGACGAAAACTCGTTCCTTCAAGAAACCCCACAAAAAAATTCTGGGCCGTCAAATCTGGAGGTGGCCACGCCAAATCGGTATTTCTTGAAATTATTCGGTCATCAAAAAGTTCTCGAAGAATCGCCATTGTGGCTCCTGCGGTATGAGGTGTAGCTCCATCTTGCTGGAACCATATGTCAGGATTATTGAGAACTACTGGACGTAAAAAATTTTCCAACATGGTCCGGTGTGCCGCCCCAGAGACGGTTTCAGGCTCCTGAGTTTCATTTTCGAAGAAATATGGACCAATAACTCTATCAGCCATGATTCCACACCAAACAGTGCATTTGAGAGGGTGTAATTGTCGCTGCTGCAATGCTCTCGGATTCTCCGTACCCCTAATTCGGCAGTTCTGTTTATTAACATCCATTCAAATGAAAATGTGCTTCATCGCTCATAATCAGATTATTCAAAAAATTGGCATTTTCTGTCGCAAGCAAAATCAATCTATTAGCATATTGTAGCCGTTGTGATGCATCACTGGGCAATAATTCTTGGGCCAATTGAATTTTATAGGGAAACATCCTCAGATCAAGTTTTAGAATACGTCGTAGCGATGTTCTGGAGATGTCCAATTGAGTAGCACGTCGACGAGTAGACACAGTTGGATCCGTGTTAACACTTTCTCGTACAGCATCTATAGCTTGTTCAGTGCGAACAGGTCGAACAACATCTCTTCGTGGTTCATCACCTACTGAACCTCATTAAGCTTCTTATCATGTTTACAGTGGGGGCCGCCGGAGTATTAAAATACTGACGATATTTTCTTTGTGCTGTAACAATTGATCGTCCGGAAGCATAATAAAATTCAAAAATTTTTACACGTCCTTGCACTGAGTATGACGACATTATAAAAAATTTTATAAAATTTTTTATTATCTGCAAAAAAAAAATAAGAAACTTTAAAAATAAAATAATTATAAGCATTTCAAATCCGTCAGTCCAAGTTGGCCCACCCTGTACAATCTTCGTAGATTCGATCACATTTAATTTTATATAAACACCGTGTTTCAATATAATCTATCCTATTTTTTTAGATTTTTTTAGAAAGGTATAGGTACATACCCCGTGATTTGGGGTATGTTAAACAAAATTGCACTTGCAAATGTTAAGCACCATTTGTTTTCATATGACGCAACTAGCTTGACCCGTGTAAAGCATGTTGCAAAAAATGTAAACAAATCTAGTTACTTCTTACTGTTCGACTGTGACATGCATTTGGGTGAATGTTAAGCTAATATTATATTGAGAAACGATTTCAGGTTATTGAACTATTGCAATTATGATGAATATGCATTCATGCGTTTTTAGTTGATTTGGTAACCTTTTGTATTTTTATGCATAGGTACATCACAATCCAGAAATTATAGAAAAGGTGAGTCAATGCAATATTTGATTAACAGAATACTAAATTTTTATTTTCTGTGTAATAAAAATAAATAATGATGATGTTTTTTTTGTACTCTTTAAAGTTTTTTTTATATTGTCTTTTTCTTGTTAAACATTTTTTTATTCTTTTTTTGTATTTATTATATAAAAATATTATATTTCAAAAATAGCTAAGTGAAATTTAAAAAAAAATAAAAATTACGTAAATAAAATTCATATCATGATTTTTTCCGCGAAAACTTGCCTATTCAAATATTTACAGAAAAATTCGCCTATTCCAAAAATGTTTCTAAATAAAGTTTATCTCCGGATATTTCAAAAGTACTACCTCCCAGCAATTAAAATAAAAAATCATTACTTTAAAAATGGTATCACGGCACTTTGAAACTAATGAACGCAAATCTTTGTCCGAAGATTATTTAGACCGGAAATTTATCCATTCTGTTTATACCAAGGTCTTGTTTTTTTATCATAAAACAAAACAAACAAAAAACCCAGGGAAGTTGATTCGTTGGGCGCTCTGAATAATAAATGCATTGATTAGCTCCTGAATAATGAATGCACTGATGGTGCCCTGAATAACTAATGTTGCCTTGGCTAACATACTAACGAACATTGTGATGATGATTGAATAAGATAAGATTTTGTTTTATCTTTGTGCCTAATTTCTTGTACGAAACTTTTTTCTTTTAGCTTCTCAGTTTTGAATAACTATTAATATATCGTCTAAGATAAGAGTCTTAAATTTCATTTTTTTTAATTCCACGTTTCATGAATTTTCCAGTAGCATAATAATTGATATTAATCTGCTGGCGCTGGCGAATACCAAAGTCTGAACTTTTATTATATGCTTGTAGTGTAGGAAACAAGGTTGCTGAATCCATTTATTTAATTTTACATAGCAAACAGGAGAACATTTTAGAAAGCGAAAAATTAATGAACATAATAAATTATAAGTTAACAGAAATACACTCATCCTTTCAATTTGAACGGTAGGTACTTATTCTACCATTTCATGTTCAGGCAGTTTCCAATTAACAAAAAGGAATTTTAATCTATTTTTTATTTCGATTGAACCCATCATACAAAGATTAACAAGGTATGGCTGAATTATCTGTCAATTGGTTGCTGGCCTCATTTTGGGACAAATTTCAGAAATTTGTTGGTCTTGAATCGTTTTTATCGCAGTGAAAAAAATTTCAATTTGCAAATGTTTCTGCTTTCCCACTAGAACATAATTACTTTTCCACACAGTCTAAACAGTCTAAATAATATATACATCCGTAATGGCTTCAGTGATGATTAATGAAAGACAACGATACATTTATGAAAAATAATTTATACTATATCGTTTTATTTTCTATAATAATTAATTAAATTTTAATTAGTTCTTTTTATTTCGACATGGCCTCAAATATTTCAAATTTCTTGCAGTTTAGGAATATTTTAGTTTTGACTAAAATTACCAAATTAACTGCCAATGGTCACTACTGGAGACGCATGACAAATATATTCGTCATAACACAAATTTTTACAATTTTATTCATGAAGAACATCTTCGTCATAAACAGATAACTGGTTAAACGAAGAAACTATGTGTTTTTTAAATATTTTAATATATTCAAGATGCATTTCAGTCAATTTATAATACAAAAAAAAAAAGCCAAAACAAATTCGCTGGAAATGACGTAGTAACGCAGAAAGCTCTTTTCGAATCGGCCTTAGCTTGTTATCTTTGTAGCATGGATTGAAACTGTCAAAGTGATTGTCAATATAATAGGTCAGGTAATTCTTTATTTTAGTAAAAGAATCTAATGGCAACATTTTATTATTATTGGCCAAAGGTAATGCAAATATGTTATTCCAGTACAAAGGTAGACAGAAAAACAAATGAAATTGATATAAATTTAAATCTGGACAAAACACAGCCAAAGATATAGATATTCGTTGGTCTGGTTTTTGATTACAAATAACTCTAGGTCCTTAAGCAACTCCACAATTAATAATAGTATTTCATAAATAAAACTACATATAAATATTTGCGCCTTTACAATTAAAGCTTTCTATTAAAAGTACAGCTTTTAGTCTAGACTCAAACCATTTATGATACTTGAACTGTCATTCATTATGGCAATTTTTCTGAGCCCAAGTCAAACTTGTCAAAATAAAAAATCTGAAGTTCTTATGTTACCACATCATATTAATTTGATTCTGTGACCTATTTCACGAACTTACAAATTGTAATTGTAAGTTACAAGTAATTCTAACAAAATTTGTAGAAAAATTGATATTTTTGGTTTCACAAAATTTCTGTGCTTCAAAATTACAGTTGTAATCTACAAGAGGAAATTTGTACGAATTTTTCATTTTTTGTTTAACCAAAAGTGTTATTTGTAGTTGTAATTCACAAGCTAAAAATTTGTAGAAATAGAACTTTTTTCTTGTAGATTTTTGTTTCACTAAAGTGATTGTTGTGACAGGTTCTGTGTAATTTTCTACAAATTGTTTTACTTAAATTAGTAACATTTATTTCAATAAGAAATAAACTAGATGCGTCGAAGACATATCAGCAGTTGATAGTAGCGAAAGTGACGATTTTGCTTTGAGACAAGCAACAGATTGTAATTTTGAATTAGATACTTTCTATCGCAGAAGAGGAAGAAAACTTGGAAGGTTGTGATAATGAAATTCCGAAAAATTTGAGATGGAACTGTATTGAATTATATTCTTAATCATTTTGGATAAAAAGAAAAATAATGAAGATCTTTGTGAATATATATATATTTATTTATTTCTTTAAAATCTATTAAAATGAAAAATATTCTCGTGCACAACTGAATCTTGTTCATCTGAATTATTTTCTCCTTTTATTTCAGACGTTGTATCACTTCTCTCTCCCGCTAATTTTTAATTGGGTCGAGTTGCAGATTATGAATTTCTAACTGTATTTCTCTTTTCATTTTAATGAAGGATTTAACATCTTTACACCTTTCGTCCACTTAGCACCCGCCATTTTATTTTGTTTCTTTTCTTCAAAGCTTTTGAGACATTGATTGACAAGAGGAAAGTGTGGGAGATGGTTCCTCAAAAATCCCTTGCAATGTTGGAGAGCCCTTGCTAATAATATCAATAATGATGGTATTGAGCTCTGTGAAAACATACTTAGTGACACCTGTTGAACCCGTTTCCTTTGCATTATTTACTTTTAACTAAAGTTAATTAGTTAGCTATTTTTTTAAAGTAAAACTTAACATTCTTTCTCATTTCTTGAGAGTTCAAAGGTTTCAAAATATTTTTCCACTCGCATATTTTTGCTTCACGTGTTAAGGCGTTGGAAAATTTTCGAAAATTTCTTGGTATCTCTTATTAGAGAAGCAAGCACAATTTTTTTTGTTTGTTCATTTTATTTTGTAATTGCTCTTTTTTGTTTGATATTCAAAAATGTGTGAAAAAACACTTGTAGTTTACAACACCTCATCTACAAATTTTGTGAAACCACACTTCTACAAAATTGTGACAAACAAAGTTTGTTTATCTTACACATGGCTGTGAGTGGAATACAGCAATACTTTTCTTCTTATTCCAACTTAGTATACCCTATAGATTTGATCTTGGTTATAAAAACGTATACCAAACTGTACTTTTTAAACGGATATGACACTAAAACAATCCGGCTCATATGTTAGAGTGGAACCAATTATTGTCCAGAAAGTGTTTTATTCAGTCACACAAAGTGTCCTATTAAGGCAGCCAGTAGCTAGAACCAAAATTAAAGGTAGACCATCAGAAATTTGAAGAAGGGCGTAAATTTTCGATGCATTGGGATACATCTGTTCAAGTGAGGGAACATCTGTTTGAAAAAGTAAGCTTCTATAACTCTCATTTTATTATATATTTTTATACGTGAACTAAAACAGGTATCTACAATAAAAACAAATATATGGACCAAACAAGAAACACAACATGGTAAAAATATTCAATATAATTGCAGTCTTCGAATTTACCATATTGTGAAATTGTATTAGCACTTTTGTCAATATCTTTTTTGTCTATTCTGTTCCGTTCAAATGCAAGAAACACCAAACCTGCCCTTATCTCGTGAACCATTGGCATTCTTTGAGGCTTATTGATAGCACTTAGTGTCAAAAAGGTAGATTCGCACGAAGCAGTACTACATCTGATTCTTGCGACTTGATGCAATAGTATCTCTGAAGGATTCCCTTTGTCGGTATAGAGCATCTAATATTTTTCCTCTCTGATCACCTCGACATTCAACTCATTCAAGTACCTTTTCACAATAGTAGCCTCTTCTTTGGAAGGAATTTTAATACCTGAAAAATAACTGCAATTACAGATTTGCTTTTGTCTCATTAACTTCCTCACAACAATTGTATATTTAAATGTTGAACAGACTTAAACTTTGTCTTACTCATCAAGACACAAAATTGAATTGAGGAGATCCTGATTGTCTTCAAATCTTCTTTTCATCTCAACTGTTATTGTGTCTACAGATTCATAATGTTTTGTTTTAAATGGCGGAGTTTAAGCTATGCCTGCAGTATTTTGACGAGAAGGTGATGATCCATACAGCACAAATCCTCCAGATGTCCTACCTTTCCTTGTTTCTTCTATTCAGGGAACTATTTTGAGATTCTTTTCTACAATGCGGTATTCTCAGCTTCTTCGAAAATTGTCTCATACATCACTTCAATTTCTTCCTGGACACATTTTAATATTGATATGGCATCCTGCTTCGATCCTATAAAGTATATAAGGCGGTTGCATCAGCCGGTTACAGAGCACATAATTTTACTACTATCATTTCCAGTCGATTTTCCATGTATAATATGACGCTTTGGATCTCAATACTTTTTGCAATATTATCACCATTGAATTTTCCATTTTTCATTTTATCTGGAGTCTTCAAAATCAGCGAATAATTTCCTTATACGACTCTTTTAACAGCCAAATGTCCTGACCAAAGCTGTTCAAAGCGACCAATCGTCTTACCTTCATAGTGGCTGACTGGTCAGTATTGCCGATCATACAGACTCGGCTCCGATGACTTTATGACATCGCCCTCTATGCCCTCCCGAGTTATGGCCTGAATTAAGGGGAGGGTAAGGTATTAACATTTTGTTTCTTGTATTTATTTTTTATTTTTTAAATGATTGTATAACATCTCAAGAATATTGTGTCAAAATTTTAAGCCGATCGAAGCATGGGTGCTGTATATATTCCAGACGTAGTAAAGCTGTACCACGTGCCGAGAAATTGTATGTGACGTTAAATTTCATCATAACATTTTAAAAGTTCATGTTCGCGTTTTTTCGTGGATTTTGTGCTGTTGATTGTTGCTGTGACTTTATATTTATTATTAAAATGCCAAACAAAATTAGCAGAGAAAATCGACGGACTCTGTGCAAGTATAAAAGAATTATCGAGTTTCATTTTGGATTTTTCAGTGTGCAAAACTTAAAAGCCTTTTTCTGAAACTTCCTTTTGAAATTTTGTACACTATTTCTATACATAAATCAACAGGTAACAACGTCGAGTTTTTTTTATTATTATTTTTATTTTACAGCAATAAATTTGCCGATGTTTTAAGCGAAAATCGGTTTTTGATTTTCAATGGCTACCAAAAATGGAAAATTTGATTACAAAAAAAGCTCGACGTTGTTACCTAGAGAAATAATTCACCTAATAAACGCATTATGATTTTTTTGTTTCAAATTATCCAGTGACGAGTCTATAGCGATCACCGCAAAACAACTTTTTTCGAGGCGCTTGCGGAGATTTGCTGCCACCGACTTATTTATCAATATTTTGCAATAAAAATTTAGGAAAATATAGTTCAGATGTTGTGCTACTATATCCAAATTAATTAAATAAACTAGCATTACATATGTCGTCGAAAAACTTCTTGAAAATATGATTATATTTCACCGCATTAACCTTACCCCCCCCCCCCCCCCCCCCCAAGGTATAAAACCAATACATGCTTTCCTAAGCCACTATTATATCCATATGAAACTCGTCCATCAGTACTCCATCGCATTTGCTATGTGACTATGATGAAGAGGTATTTGCCCCCAACATAAATAATTACATTCGAATAAATTACATTGCCACATTTCTGAATCGAAATCACAGAATCAATTCGAAAATCTGTACAACTTGAAAAGAAAAGGATATTGAGTGACAACCTAACCTATAGTTCACCAATAAAATCTTCTGAGGTTTATCCAAAAGAACGTACTGTCTGCATATGATGCTTGCTATATGACCAAGTCGATAACTCGTATATCTTTCTGAACCGAACAATAAAACGGAAGTGTTAGTTGCAAAAGTGTACTTAAATTTATGCATTTTTGCAGAAGCATCTTTCGTATTAAAGGAAATTAAAAGAAAGTGAAAAAAAAATTGTTCCGATTTGTCATTTAAGTTTTAAATTTATTTTTTACATATGTCTTAGTACATTCATCGAAGTACATATGTATGCTAAATTGCAACAGGCAAATTAAAATAGATTAATTATGGGAGACCCCGCTTTTTCAATGCCAAATTGGTTTTTTAAGTGTTCTTAAATTATGTAAATAAAATTGCAGACACATTTAATTACGTTTAATGTAAAGTTGTCACAGAAATAGTATTATATAAAAACTGTTTTCATTTATAATATTAGCAGATTTATTCAGAACAATATATTTCAAAAGTCTGATCAATATCAGCAACGAGATTGGAAATTTGTCCTTTTCCAGTATAAATCTTTTCTTTAATTTTATGCCCAAAATTAGCTTTGCAAGTATAAAGATAAACGTACCTAAATACCTATGTATTTACTATATATATAACAATACATGTTCCTACCAAAATATATACAAGTATGTATATACATTGCTCTGCTATGAAACAGATCTCCAGGGATTTGTGTCCATTGCCTTATTTCTCCGCGACAGAGAGATAAAAATAAAAGGAGGCTATCAAAGGTTATATCATCTAGCGAGAAGAAATTGGGGAATTAAGGCTAATATTGCTGTTAGGATCCTGGATAATTCTGAGTAATAAAGTAGGGTTGGAAAAGGTAAGATAGAAGAACATACGATAGACAAAATCATTGTGCTTTTCACATGGCTGAACTAAGAGTGTTGATAAGACTACGATGAGCTGAGTAAAGTACACTTAACCAGAGCTTTAGCATATGTGTAGCATTAGTCTTATCTTGGGAGGAATGTTAGTTTGTAGGTTTGTAAAAATATATTGAAGTTTTCATATGTGTCAAAAGCCGGTTTATACAATGGCGAAGAAGAAAAATGTTGTTTTAGTAATTATAAGAAAGAATTGTCATCATTTAAGAATTTCAGGTCTCAGCTGCTCACATATGTGGGCCCATAATAACAATTCTTCACACCATTCTGGTAACACAGCAGATCATTCTGATTTTATGATTCCATATAATATTTGTTGCTAAAAGAAATGGCTAAACTTGTACAATTTGTTGTCTAGCAATTGCATTTCAATTTCAATTTATTAATCTTAGGTCATAGTACAATACAATAAAAATAATCGTTTGTCTGCACCGAACAATATTGCGGAGAAAGGAAGAAAAATAATAATATAAAAAAGTGTGAACATAATGCAGATACTAACAATGCAACTATGAATTTATGAAGCCTAGGTCATTGCCTTTCTTTATGTTCCAGACCGTGACATAGAATTCTTTGAATGTATTAGAGTGGTACGATTTCGTACTTCTCTTAGCATTTGTTCTTATGGAAAAATGCATTACTTTCAACTTCAACCTTCTGCACAATGTAAATAAGCCTGCGTACTATAAGTTTTATTCAGGAATTTTGTTATTTAATTTCTTGTGCATTTACCAGCATAAAAATCTAAGTACTTTCTTAAAGAAAATTGTTTATATTTTATTACTTAAACATAACACTACAAATAAAAATGAGAAAATGTGTTGAAATCTGTTGCCTTCATACCACAAAACACACTAGAAAGCAATCAGAGCTTTGTGCTTGCCTATTGAGCTATCTGAAAAAAAATCAGTCTTTCAACGTTTAACACACAGTAACTTCTTAAGTATAAGTAGGACAAAAAACAATGTTAATAATTTTTTTATATGATCCCATAATGTTTCCATCAATTTAAAAATATTTTTAATCAATGACTCGGCAGAGGTAGACATTCACCTCATATTTTCACAAGCTGCGCTTGCTCACTGCGCTGTGAATCGAACGGATGGCAACGGTTTTCTGTGTTTAACTCTTCATAACTTTTAAATTATAATTCAAAGGTAATTCAAATATTAGCCTATTTTATAGGCAAATTTGTTGCCTTTATGGTAGTATAATTTATACTTTAGATTTTTATATATTTTCAAAAGAAAATCAGTTTCAAACAAAAGTAGATCTAATTTAAGAACTATTTACTCCCACTTTGAAATGAGCTTTCATTTCTCTGTGAGGAAAGACACAGAAAAATGAAAGCTGGTATGAAGGCAACAGAATTCAACGCATTTTCTCATTTTTATGTTTAGTGTTAGGTTTGAGTGAAAAAATATTAACAATTTTATTAAACAAAGTACTTAGATTTTTATGCTAGTAAATGCACAAGGAATTAAATAACCAAATTCCTGAATAAAACTTTTAGTACGGAGGCTTATTTACATTGTGCAGAAGGTTGAAGTTGAAAGTGATGCATTTTTCCATAAGAACAAATGCTAAGAGAAGTGCGAAATCGTACCACTCTAATACTTTTGCAAGTAAGAAAATCGTTTTTGTGTCACGGCCTGGAACACAAAGACAGCAATGCCTAGGCTAAAATACAAACTAAATACTAACACTAATATATAATTAATGTATAAAAATATAACCAAAAGTAAACATTTGATAGCTTATGCAAAATTAAAGTTAATGATAAAAAAAGAACAGAAAAAGAGAAAAAGACGAAAGAAAAAAGAAGAACATAAAAGTGATACATTATAATTTGGCAGGAAATTGTAAAAAAAAAAGAATTGTTGCAGAGTCTAGATCGGAGGAAAAGTTACATATAAAGTATATGCGGAAGGAATATGTTGCGAAATAAGCTTCCGAAAGACACCCATCGAGCGCATTCCTTGCAAATCAGCAGGTAGTGAGTTCACACACGAACTGTTCGAACGAAAAAGAAGCTGTCCAGAATGGAATGTCTGTGTCGCAATATCAGAATGTTCACATTTCTAGAAGTTTGCATGAATACAAGCTCACTTGTACAGTGAGGTGGGCTTTTTTGCATACATTTGTTTATGGAGGAATATTTAATCCTTGCGAACAAGATGAACATTCAAATTGCACCCAAGTAGAGCGTGCCTATGTACAGAAACATGATCAAAGCGTTGGAGGCCGAAAAACAAATCGCGTACAGTCGTAGAAAGCAACATTATCTTTCTTCGACAGACTGCGTCTAGATGTGGAAAAAACACGCTGTCACTGGAAAATAAGGCATAAGTAGTGTTTTGACAAGCTTCAAGCGTAATAATCTTGAGAGTACACTAGCCGAAAGCCAGAGTCTGCAGATACCAGTAGAAATACGACGAACGACACTATGGATATGGTTACAGCACATCAACGAGGAATTGAAATGAAATCCCAGGCTCATCATCGAATCAGTATATCGCAATATTTTTGAATCTACAAAGACTGGAGGAAGATCATTAGCATCGAAAGCACCTCTACACATCGCCATCGATTCTCCACGGCACAAGTTGAAACTCTATCTAAATCGGAAGTGATGGGGTTTGCAGAATCGTCCATGAGGCCCGTTGGGCATGCGAAATATAGCTGAACACCATCCGCATACAAATGAATCCTGCAATCCTCAATAACATCTGGGAGGTCATAAATGTAAGTACAGAACAATAATGGGCCAAGTATGGATCTAAAACGGGCGCCACATGTTAACGACAGCGCATTAGATACAGAGCCGCCGACCTTGACCTATTGAGTCCGACAGGAAAGCATAAATGAAGCAAACGGCAGACGAAGGAAACTTATACTTATCTCACAAATTAGACAGCAATTTAGCAGGGCTAACACTATCAAAAGCCTTAGAGAAGTCCAGCAAGGCCAACATTATTATTATCCTCCAAAGCCCTGCGAATATCAGTCGATACTTTTAGGAGAGCAGTTTCACAAGAATGAACGGCGCGATTGCCAGCTGATTAAGTAATTATATCTCTGAAGATATTCGATATTTTGAAGGGATATGATTTTTTCAAGAACTTTAGAAAGGAAGCATACTAGACTAATCGGACTGAAGTCCTTTAAATCGACAGGGGAACTTTTTCTTAGGTATCGGAATCACAGTAGCGATTTTCCAGAAGGAGGAAACTCGGATGTGGTAAGCAAAGTGTTGAATAGATGTAAGAGCGGAGAAAGAATCAGGATAGAATATATTTTATGAATTTGGGGGGCATTTCATTCAGTCCGATAAGATGAGATTTAATAAAAATAAAAGCCTTCATAATTTCCGCAGCACCAACACAGCTAAAGGTGAAGCCATCTGACCCTGTCAGAAAACTACCAGGTGTATCATAGAAAATTGATATCTGAGCATTGGAGGACTGCGATGAAGTGAAATGTGTGTTTAGTACATCTGAATTAACACCACAATCTGCTTAAACTCAACAGCATTTTTCAAATTATTCCATAGTTTTTTGGATGGGAGGTCCATATTAAATTTTGAACGGAAATAATGACGTTTAGCTGTTCGAATCCCAAAGTTCACTTTATTTCGCATAGTTTTATAGCATCTGTGATTATCATCAGTTCTGAGAAGTAAGCATTTATGATTAAGGAAACTTCGCTCATTTATCATAATGTTGATTTGGTGAGAGAACCATGGGCAGCCAATATGTGTAGTAGTACAACTCCGCACTGGTGCATATTTGTCGAATAAATCGATGAAGATTGAACTAAACGCCCATAATTCCTCATTAATCGTAGGATGGAGAAAATATTCATGCCCAAGATAAAAGTAAGCATTCCTGTTGTAAAGCACCCAAATTAATGTTATGCAGGTCACGATAGGCAAAAATCTTGGCTGCTCTCATTGCGCAATGCGAAAATTCTTAAGTGATAAAAAGCATATCGTGATCAAGCATCGATGGAGGGGTAGTCTGCTGGTTCAGAAGAACCGATTTCCTATCCGAAACAAGGAACAGTCAAGTAAAAAAAGGTTAAAATATTAAAGTAAGTGGGTTAACAATTAACAGTGCTCATAAGTAATGATAAGTTGTTGAAAATCACCGCCCTAGGATGGTTAAAAGGAGATTGACATTAAAGTCGCCACCTATAATCACATTTGCGTAAGTGCTTGTTAGGTGCGAAATTATTTCTTCAAACTCTGAGGTGGATTCAATACTAAAACAATTGCGACAGTATATACAACTGACAAAATACACGTATCATTTCCACTACTCACCTCAACACAAATAAACATCAAATTGCATGTGAGATCGATAAATATTCTCGACTCGCTTCCTCGCTAACATATATAACAACGGCGCCTCGCATCCTCAAATCTCTCTCGTTATGGTAAGACCTATATCGGTATATAAAGTACATCAGAATATCGGGAGCCGGATAGATTACAACATCCATTTTACAAAAATCACCTTTAAGAAAAGATGATTTACCTTAAGGAATTGCTATAAAAACTCGATATGCCAAAGAATCTTTGCTCAAAACAGACAGAAAACTCATTTTAAAAAATTATATTTCACAAAAAAATAAAATATTTCAAACACTCTGAGTTCTTGGTGATGAAAACAACTAAACATGGATAATACGTGTATAGCGTTAATTTTTAGTGCTAAAACAATGAAGTTGTGCATAATGCGATTATTATGGTTTAATGTAGTGCCAAGTGTTCGAGCAACTACATTAATTCTAATGAAAGTAATGACTCTAAAGCTTTTCCGCCTTGTGCTTAGGGAAGAATTAAATTTTATATGATCAAAAACAATTTATACAGTATTCTATTAAGCGATAGAACTTCAACTGAACTTAAAACCTAATATTATATTAAGGACTTAGAATAGGCTGCGATTGATAGTCTAAAAAAATATTTTATTGATGTGGGTGATATTTCCACCTGGGCAAAATTATATATACCTAAAAAACATCCAAGCTATTGATTATAAATCTAAATACAGGATAAACATTAAATTAACTACATATTCAAATACGTGGTGTTTTAAGACTTATTTTTTAACTATCTATTCCTATTCTGAAAAGATATTTGAAAAATAAAATGAAGGTGGTAACAAAGTTTCTAATTGATTTAAAGAAATATAATGCTAACGGGCATATAAGAATGGAAATATAATATGAATGGAAAGTATTACAGGCAACATTTATGCGACGGGCGTTACCCTTTTCGAAAGGACTCTTTGCTAACAAAATATGCTCCTTTGTTCCGACTTTTTTGTAAAATAACGTTGTTTGCAAAACGCCTTTTTCACAAAATGGCTTTTTGAAACCCGTCTTTAGGCCAAATGGATAGCACCCCAGAATATCAAATTACATAGATCAAGATTTGATTTTGATCCAATTCAGGGAGAATTTCATAAAGACAATCAGATTGCATATGTACATATGTAGTACATATATACAGTGAACGAAACAGAAGTTTTTGTTATGTACTTACCCGGATGGTGGCAGGAAGTTATAGTGGAGTGGATTTTGGAAAAAATCGTAAAAAAAGCAATATGAAGCATTTTGAATTTTACGTAAAATTAAATTTATCCTTAGAATCACAAAAATGTTAACATTTGATGAAAAAGTAAATATTATATGAGAATGAAGCTGATGGTTTGTAATGGTAAAAGCATCTCAGACTTCTTCGAAACTACTAATGAAGTAAGCAAAGATTCCTAGACATTTTTTGGGTATATAAAGAGAATGGTCTGCACCGGCGTAACTTACGCCCCCGCAGGCCCCGGCATGCGGAGCAACCAGAGTTGATAAGGGCCCACGAATGCCTACAAAATTAATATTTTCATATGAAGCGATAAAACTTGAAACCACATAAAATAACAACGCTGGTTTAATAAGCAGTTCGATTCACCGAATTAAAATTTGGTTTCTGAATTAAAATTATATTAACTCTGTAATGATTTCATTATTTCAGTTTCATCTAAAGGTCTTCATACCATCATAGGCTTTGAGAAGGTGCAATACGCCTGAAACTGAAGCACTGTAAATTATTTTCTGGGAAGTGTTTGACTGACTTCCTTAGGCTAGGCGTACACGCTGCTAGCATGCATCAGAGTT